>PVIU01027957.1:0-19677 GCA_004026605.1 Ondatra zibethicus | reverse complement strand
CAGAAATGAAAAGGGGGACATAACAACAGACACTGAGGAAATTCAAAGAATCATTAGGTCTTACTACGAAAGCCTGTATGCCACAAAATTGGAAAATGTAAAAGAAATGGACAGTTTTTTAGATAAATACCACATATCGAAATTAAATCAAGACCAGGTGAACAATTTAAATAGACCTATAAGTCGCGAGGAAATAGAAGCTGTCATCAAAAACCTCCCAACCAAAAAAAGCCCAGGACCAGATGGTTTTAATGCAGAATTCTACCAGAACTTCCAGGAAGAGCTAATACCTATACTCCTTAAGGTGTTTCACATAATAGAAACTGAAGGGTCATTACCAAACTCATTTTATGAAGCTACAATTACCCTGATACCAAAACCACACAGGGATGCAACCAAGAAAGAGAATTTTATACCAATCTCACTTATGAACATTGATGCAAAAATTCTCAATAAAGTACTGGCAAACCGAATCCAAGAACACATTACAAAAATCATCCATTATGATCAAGTTGGCTTCATACCAGAGATGCAGGGCTGGTTCAACATACGAAAATATATCAATGTAATCCGTCATATATATTCCTTTTTTTACTTAGCAAGTAATTATATGTATGCTATACCTGAAGCTCTTTGCCTAATGATCTATACATACTATTAGAACAAGTTGAGACTCAGTATTTGTACTTGACATCACATAATGCATTTAAAAATTGCTGGGAAAATTCTGAATATTTTTATTCCAGTAATAATGAGCATATTGTTCCAAATATCCATTGCTTCTTCCACAATCCTTGCTGCATCATTTTAACATATATTTTTATAAAGGTCATAAACTACTGAGAGCATGTGCCATCCCTTGCAGCCAGAGGCAAGAGAAACAGTGTTCACAACCAGCGTTGGTTACATATAAGACTCAAGCCATCCTTATGTACATTGAACACGGTTCTTATCCCTGATAACTCAAAGCAAAAACTATGTATTTATAAAAATCTTCTTGTGGTAATCAATACATATAAAATTAAACAAAATTTGAGCCCTCAGCCAGACTTTTTTCTCCTGTTTCAAGGATTTTTAAATAACTCATAATAACAGCACAGTTAATGTCATAATGAGAATTCAAGGCATATTTAAATGAGTATTTATGTATCATGAAGTCAGAACATGACTTTTAGGATGCCCACTCAAAATATTTACATCTGTGGAATTCACACAGGTTTAAGAGGCTATTTTTTATCTCAGAAGAAAATCCATCCGATAATTAATGCATAGACAATATTGGCCAAGATATTGGTCAAGTGCTTCTTGTCAGCATTTGAGACACAAAGACACACTGTCCATGTAGAGTGGTTTATATTTCCTATGTAAGAAGTAAGTATCAACTTCTTGGCAAAGAAGAGACTGGCAGAGAGTGGTCATTTCCTTTTGTTTGTACTGTTTCAGTTCTGAAACGTCTGCTATTTAACCTCTGCCCACAAATAGTTAATGTCTCAAATTAGTGTGAAGAAACTTTATTACAGAAAGTGACAATGTAATTTTAAAAACCCATTATGTATAAAACTTAATATTGCAAACAAGTTGCTACCCCTTATTTATCTGAGGTACACCACTCTTTCATTCAAGCATGAAACTTCATAGTCAACACTCTTTGAGCCTTATGCTTATAAAAGGAATTAGATAAACATGTACTAAAATGTTACTTTGCCCTCAAGCATATAGTAGATGAGTATTTGTATATCTGTAATATTTTTACTACTATTTCTTAAGATAAGTGAGTTTATCTAATTTAAGTCTCTTTGTTCTTCCTTTGCTACAATATCAGAATACCAGATTGTGAAAAATTTATAAAGTACTGAACTTTTTTTCTCTTAGTTTTGGATGATAAGACATTCACATCAAATTGCGAGCGTCTTATAACTGAATTTGTACTGCATTTTACCATGGCACAGTGTATCATTTATTAGAAAAAGACAGAGAGGGGAGAGCTTATGCTTATTCTTTTATAGAAAACCAACACCAATTTTAACAACATCAATCAATTTTTTGAGGACCGACTATAGCTCTCCAATCACCTTTCAAATTTATAACCTCTCAACACTTTTAAGTGTCTGTTAGGTCTCAAACCTAGAACAAAGGGTTGATATGACTATTAACATATCAAAGCTGACAGTGGCCAAGCTACCCAGTATCTCTTAGTCCCCTGTAATAGATCTTCCTGGCTGGCATATCACAGTCGCTACCCTAAACTTCTCCAGATCAGGGACTGAACTGGGGTTTCATCACAGCTTCTCTGATTCCTATACAACCAAGCAATTTTACTTATGATGCCTTTTGTTCCATTTGGACTTTTGGTTTCTTGGCCTCCTGGCATCTTCCCTCCTGTCTATTCCCTCTCCTTTACCCTCTCTCCTCACATGGTTTCACTAAGTTGGTACACTGAGTATACTGTGGACCCTTTCAGATGCCTCTGCCTCTGACTGTTTTCTCCCTCATATCTACAGTAAACCTCCACTCTACCTAGGAGCAGCCTTGTACTCCTTTTATTTCTTTTTTTTTTCTTCATTTAGTATCTAACACAAATATTGGTGGCCAGGTTTTCAAAATATAACAAAGCACTGAGTTTAATGAAAGTTCATATTTCTGTACTTATGATTAAATTTATGCTGTTCAGCCAGGAGTGGTGGTGGATACCTCCAATATCATTACTGAGAAGAAACTGAGACAGAAGTACCCTAAATTTTAAGCTTATGTAGGCTACATTACTGAATTGAAGGCAAACTTGTACTATATAATGAGAGCATATCTCAAAGACACAAGACTAATAAGTAGCTCAGGGACACCATACTTGTTGACTCATATGAAGGTGTGGAAGCTACCAACACAGAGTAAAAACTGTATTTCAAATTTTAAATTTTTTATTAATTTCTTGGCTAGTAAAATATGATACAATACCCTTTTGCAATGCACACCAGCAGCAGTAAGTCACAGCTCCTCGACAACCATATGGTGATGAAGGTAAACAACCGATATTATACAGAGCATGACCTTGAAAAACCATGTTTGCTTGCTAGGTTAGTTGTAATAAAGACATTTTCAGTTTATGGTGTCTTCAACTTAACATACCTTTATTGAAACATAATCTCATTGTTAAATAAGGAACATCTTTAGTATTTTGCTTGGCTAACTGACCATGGATTGTCCCATATCTGAAAAAGGAAAAAACATGAAATGTGCAACATGTTACTGTTTCATAATAAGAAAAAAAACCAAATTTTATTGTAGCTAAAGCTGGTACATTGATTTGTTTATTACATTTTAAAAAATTAATAATTTTCAAGTCATTTATGAATATAAAGAGACTTAAGGGTACAATAATTAGTATATTTGCTGAATATTTTGTGGTATATTGGGTATACAGTGTATGCTGTGAACAAAAACTGCTTTGTATATGATTTCTTTTTGCCATTTAATCTTCAAAAATACCTGATGAACTATGTATCCATGACAACATTTTAAATTATGAAAATAAAAGTTTGAGGAAAATATGCTGTTCTTCACCCTTTATATAGAGGAGACAGCTGAAATTAGAATTTGGTCTCCATATTTTGATAAAGTAGGTAAATCCAGTATAAGATGATTAATGAAGAAAAGCTGGTCCTTGTTTCCCAAACTGTTTTTTTTTTTTTTTTTTTTACTGGTCACAAATTTTATTAGCTTTATACACATATTTTTGTTGTGACACTATTTTTGGGAGAAAGGTTAAAATAGGGCATAAGAAATGGCTCTGAAAATGACAAATAAAAACCTAAATGAGAGGGTGAGCAATTATAGTCCATGCCTTTAATACTAGCTCTCAGAAGGCAGAAACAAGTGAATCTCTGTGAGTTCAAATCAGGCTTGGTCTAAGAAATGAGATCCAGGACAACCAGGGATGTTGCGCAGAGAAACCCTGTCTCAGAACAAAAAAAAAAAAATGAAAGTTTGAGATTTGTGTCAAAGAATATCCATGTTCCCAAAGTCTTAGGACATAATATCTATTTGTCAATTTTCAAAATTACAACTTTCACTGAAAGTGATATTTGCAGGATCTCATTTTATTACAGCAATGGTTGGTCAAATGATCATGATTTTGTATCATGATGTAAAATGGAATCCTGTTGTGATATGTTCTCTTTAGTTCAGAATGTGGACATAATGCTGAAAGGAACTGAGTCATCACATGATCATAAAATAATTTTAAAAAACGTTTCCTCATTAAGTAAACAGATATTCAGAAGACGCTGGAGAACAGGTTGACATTGTGGAACTTTCATTTCATCAGATGACATTTTTAAACTACAGACTCCATGTCATCAAGGATAGAGCATCATAAAGTTTCAAAGCACAAAACCAAGTCTGGCTCTGCTCTGTTAACAGGGTTTTAGTCAAGTTGCTATAACTCTCTCTTCCTGTTTCCATCTGAGAACTGAATGTTGACATAACTGAGCATATAAGTTAAATCATGTCTACCAGAAAATAAGAGCTTACTATTAGTTGCTATTCTTATTAAAACTGTATATTTACTTGCTACTCATAGTCAACTGAAACTTGTAGATGACAGACTCTCCATGAAATCTTCCTACATATGATCTTAAACCTGAAGAAAAAAAGGTCTGCCTTAGTAAAATGAGTAGTTTTTCATCTTGTGAATTATCTTCTTTTAAAGCAATGTGATTAGCAATAGACTCCAAAGAGCAGTGTGCCTTGAAAGAAATTATACTGACAGTAAATGCAAGCTAAACTTTTCTAGGAAATCTTGTTTCTATATTTTCTATATATGCATTTCCATCTCTCATTTTTATGTGTATGTGTATTTTTGTGTGAGGCAGCAAATAGGGAACAACTTAGGATGTTATTACAAAGGTATGGTCTTTCTGTTTTTGAAGCAGGTATTTCACTGACCTGGAATTGGACAACTAGATGATATAATGTGGCAAGGGTGCCCGGGGTAAGAGCCTAGCTTCCCATCCCCAGAGCTGTGATTCACACATCAAGCCCAGCTTTGTTTTGGTTTTTAACCTTGGTTCTGGAGACCAGTTTCAAGTCCTCATGTTTCCATAACAAGCAAGTTACTGATTGAGCTCACATCCATATATCTGTCTGTTTGTCATTCTGTCTCTGGAGAGAGGGAGGGATGGAGAGAGAGAGATAAGGATATTCCATTCAATTTCTAGTGAGGGATTTATTCCTGGGTTACCAATTTCTGTTTTCTCACATTGCTTTCAAAACCTATTTGTAGAGAAAGAAATAGAGAAACACAGAACAAGGGAGGGAAAGAAAAATAGGGCATGGAATAGAGAAAGGAGCTGGCACACACAAAATATCATTCACTTTAAAATATTTTATAAAGGCATAATTTATCAAAATATGGTTTCATTCTGATATCAATTGAGCTTAATTATTTTCTTGAAAGCTACATCTCAACACAGAGATATGGCTGCACACTTGACATCAATTTGTAAATTTTAGGACAAAAATGTTTAAGATGTGGGTTAAGTATTATTTTTTTTGCACAAGTTAGCTCTAGCTGGCAATGGTGCAACTGAGATCCACATGTATGCTTGTTCACTATTCTCAGAATAGATATTTAACCACTCAATTAAACACTAACCACATCTCTGTGTTTTTAAGTACCCGTAAATTACTGAAGGCTCTGAAAGATTCTCTAAAGAGGCAACATCTTATAACTTGCATGACTGTGAGGGAAGGATACTTTATTTACTCAAAAGATATTAAATAACCATTTTACAATAGCATTTTAAGATTGAGGATATGATAAGATCTTTGAGGCTGATTTACAATGTACTAGAAGGAAACAGGAGAAAAATAAAACAAAAAGTGAAAATAATTCTGCAAAGAATTTTTATACATAAGGTATTTTAAATGGAAAGTATTTACAGAAAATATATACACTGAAAAAATCAGGCAAGTCTTCTCTGAAAATTAATATTTTAGCTAAGGATTTAGTGATGTAAAATAATTAGACAGGCACCATTGATAGGATTGAAAGGAAGATATTCCAAGTAGAAGAGAGGTTAAAGACTAATGATCTGAGCCAGAATTGTGTGGTAGGCATGGAATCCCAGTTGCCTGGGAAGTTAAATCAGAAGAATTACAGCTTCATGGACTTCTTGGTCTATCTGGCAACTTTGTGAAACACTATCTCAAACCAATTTAAAAAGTGTGCTGAGGTATATCAGGGACAGAGCACAGTTCTAGGATATAGAAAGTCTTGGATTCAATCTATAGTACCATAGGAAATGAAAAAAATTGAACTTGTACTGGACCTGACTCATTATAGTAAAAAAAGAAAATGAATATAGCAGGAAAAAAATAAGTCCAGCAAAACTGTTATTTTCTTAATATTAACTGGATATGTGTTACATACTGGTTCCTTACTTAGTCACTAAGAATTTGTCATTAGTCCCTCATAGAAGAGAAAATGGGAAGTACTCCTGAACGTTTTGGCACAGGAGACCAGTTCCTAAATATAACCCCACTATCACAAACACTGAGAGAAACAATAAACAGGACTTCTTGAAACTGAGAAGCTTCTGTAAAGCAAAGAACATGGTCAAAAATTCAAAATGGCAGTGTACAGAATGGGAAAAGATCTTCACAAACTTGACATCAGACAGATGGCTTATTCCAAAATATACAAAGAATTCAACAAATTGATCAACAAAAGAGCAAACAGTCCAGTAAAAAAAAATGGGGTACCGACCTAAACAGTGAACTCTCAACAGATTGAATCTAAAATGGCTGAAAGACACTTAAGGAAATGTTCATCCTTAGCTATCAGAGAAAAGCAAATCAAATCAAGCTTGAGATTCCATCTGACACTTGTAAGAATGGCCATGATTAAAAACACTGATGACAACTTATGTTGGAAAGGAACACTCCTGCATTGCAGGTGGAAGTGCAAACTGGTACAGCTCATTTGGATATCAGTATGGCGATTTCTCAGAAAATTAGAAAACAATCTTCCTCAAGACCCAGCAATACAACTTTTGGGTATATACCAAAAGAATTCTCAATCTTACCACAAGGACATATGCTCAACTATAGTCATAGCAGCATTGTTTATCATAGCCATAACCTGGAAATAACCCTCGACCAAAGAATGAATAAGGAAAATGTGGTACATTTACACAATGGAATACTACACAGCAATAATAATAATAATAATAATAATAATAATAATAATAATAATAATAATAATAATGACATTGAGATTGGCAGGCAAATAGATGGAACTAGAAAACAGCAAATTGAGTGAGTTAACTCAGACCCAGAAAGACAAATATGATATGTATTCACTTATAAGTGGCTTTTAGACATAAAGCTAAGAAAACCAGCCTACAATTCACAATCCCAGAGAACCCAGACAACAATGAGGACCCTGGGAGAGACATACATGGATCTAATCTACATGGAAAGTAAAAAAAAGACAAGATCTCCTGAGTAAGTTGGGAGCATGGGGACCATGGGAGGGGATAAAAGAGGAGGGAGGAGAAAGGGAGGAGAGCAGAGAAAATGTATAGCTCAATAAAATCAATTAAAAAATTAAAAAAAGAATTTGTCAGTAGTAAGATACACAAAAATTACTTAGTTTATGAAAATTGTCTGTAGGTTAATAAATGCATAATCCTCTGATAAGAATAAAAGATGTATTTTCTCAAATGTCTATTCTTTGCACAATTAAGTTTTAAAAAACTAAATAACTAATAACCCCTATATAAGTATAAATAAAAATTATACTATGGTAACTGTTGCATTGTTAGTTAAAGCATTTAACAAAATTAAAACATTACAATAGAAACCAGAAGAAATTTTAAATTGATCAGTGACACATGTATCACATATTAATACTTGTATAATGAATTGAAGTAGTACATGAAAATTTTTAATATACTTAGTTATATCAATAGCTAGCATTGCCTCATATTGTTGTTTTGAGAATTAAGTAGGATTATATCTACAATGGGGTTTACCATATCAAACCAGGGCTTCAGATTCTTCTGTGTAGCAATATAGATAACTTTGTCAGTTCTATTTTTCAAAGTATAAATAATTCCATTGTGATTATGTACACAATTATTCATATATCAACAGCAACACATATCAAAGAGTCCTGGATTTTTACATTATCCTCTTTTAGGTGACACAGAAATTATTCCCCAAAATATAATGGTATTTTAGTCAATAATGATATGGTCAATTTTTAGTTTGTATACCCTGCTTGACAACGCATAGATTAAAACAAGTTGTGCATGAGACTGCATATGTACAATTATTACCTTCAAAAACAATGGTGTTCTATGTGAACTTCTTATACTAAGAGCATTGCAATGCAGAGTACTTTGTTTACAGCTTAGTATCTAGGTATTCTTTAAAGATAACAGGTTTTCCATTACTTCCTTGAATCTTGCTGTATTATTTTTTTTTGCTCTATTTTTTTCTCTGCACTAGAAACTGTTTCAGTACTTAAGAGTTCCTGTTTGTTACATCAATAAAATTAAAGAAAACATTCCAGAGAATGAATCAGATATAAAACAAATAAAAATCTGGCAAAAATATGCCAGAGTCAACTATTTCAGATCTCTGTATACTATCCAAGAACTTAGAATAAAAGAGTACCCAGTGAAAACAATGACCATTTTCTGGTATTTTAATTTTTGTATACCTATCTCCTGGTCAAAACTTCAAGATAGTTTTTTTTGGTATTGGCTTATTTGTAATTTTTTCTGTTTAAGAATTGCATACACGTGTATAAGGTCCTTTGATCAAATCAATCTATTACCAATTCTCTCCTTCCCAATTCTTCTCTCTCCCTCCATCACTTTTTCCTCCCAAAGTCACAAGTTCTTGGTTTTTCTTTTAAACAGACAGAATCTACTGAGTACTGCTAATGTGTATATGAATGTCAGTACATCAACAAGAATATTTGTTGCCTCTCAGGACCTTATTCCTGAAGAAAATTCTCTCTCTCTCTCTCTCTCTCTCTCTCTCTCTCTCTCTCTCTCTCTCCAGACATCAATGATTATAACTCCTTAGTTAGGTGTAGGTCATTATGAGCCAATCTCCCATTTTTCCTTAGAATTTAATTAGCCAGCTTGATCCTACACACATTTTGTGCGTGCAATCAGGTGCTTTTTTGTGAATTCATGCATGCAATATTATTTTACAGCAGTTTTACACTACTGCTGGTGCTTACAATCTTTCTGTCACATTTCTGAAATGATTTTGAGACTTAGTGTGAATTTAATTATGGCACTACATGCAGGTAGGACATGCTGAAGAAGTGAACATGAATTCAGTATACAGTACAGACTGAATTCTAACTCATGCTGATCCAGTTTCAAATTTTGATTCTTGGAATTGCAAATGAATCACCATTATCAACTGCCATGAGGCAAGTTATGATAATTATATTTGGGTTTGATTTGGTTTTGAAATAGCCTCTCACTGTGTAATGCTGCCTGGCCTGAAACTAACTAATAGACCAGGTTAGCCTTGAACTCACAGAAACCAGACCTGTTTTTGCCCTCGAAGTACTGGAATTAAAGAACTAGTTTACCATTCCCTGCCAATATCATTATCATTTGTGTATTATGTGAGGGTAAAGAGAAACAAGAAGATCCCTATGCTAATTTTCTGATTTATTATACATTCTTTGAATGTTGAATTATCATGCCACACTCTATAAATAGATGCCATTGTGTGTATGTGTGTATATGTGTGTCTGTGTGTGTATACCGTAAGATAACACATGTATTTCAAGATCAGAGGATAACGAATCTTTTTTCTTCTTCATGTGGGTCCTGGATTACAAACTCAGGTGGTATGTCATGGTAATAAATGCTTTTACTCACTAAATCATCTTCCTTTGGCCCTGGAAGGCTTCTATATCAATCATCCACTGCTCAGAATAATGCAAAAATGACACAAGGTACTATATGACAGAATAAAAATAATTTTTTACTTCTATTAGAAAAACAGACTGAAAGCCAAGCTACTTGCAGCTTTTAACTGAAATTCTTAAAAGAAGAAACTGACAATAACATTTTAAACTTTAAAAAGGTTCTTGTTATATTACTGTTTCTTATTGACAAATTTTTTACTGTATCTTTCAGTTATTGATAAAATATCATAAAGCCTGCAATAGTAATAGTAGATTTATTGATTTCTCTTTGTGTTTCTATGGGCTGTTGTGTCACATATTTGATACTTTCTTGTTTGGCATATGTACATTAATGGTTTTATGTGCTAGAGAATTGACCCTTTAATAATTATACCATGTCTTCTTAAAATTATTTTATAATTTTAATTATGTGAATGGGTGTGCATGGGTGAGTGCATGTGTCCATGTTTGAAGAAGTGAGTCTGTATTCACACAGGGGTAGTTATGTTGAATCTCTGCAATTATGGTTACAGGCAGTTGTGTGCTGTCCAGTCTGTATTCTTGGAACCCAAGAAGAATACTTCTAAAAGAGTGATAAACTCAAGCATTATGTCATCTCTCCAGCCCTATAATGTCTTTTAAAATCTTGTTAGCTTCCATCTGTTTCTATGAAATTTGTTTTTCTAATATTGCTATGTTATTTTATCTTTTGATAGGCATCTGCATAATAAATTTTCTCAAACATTTTATTGAATTCATTTTTGTTATGGTATCACTACTGTTGGATACACTCGCCTAAATTTCAATATGTAGTCTAGGCTGGTTTCAAACTTGAAGTTTTTCAGTTGGTAGTCCCTAACTTCCGGTATTGTTCTCAAAGGCCATCATGACCATCAAAAAATGAGAGAGTACATAATGTCTTTGTCTTTCTGGGTCTGGGATACATCACTCAGTATGATTTTTTCTAGTCCCATCCATTTGCCTTCAGATTTCAGGATTCCATTGTTTTTGACTCCTGAGTAATATTCCATTGTTTAAAATGTATCATATTTTTCTTTTCCATTCTTTGATTAAGGGGCATCCAGGTTGTTTATAGGTTCTGCCTATTACACGGTTTTTGCTCTTCTTTGAAATTCTGGTAGAATTATTGAAGAAATGATTTGGCCCTGGGCTTTTTGTTGGTTTGTTCATTTGATTGGGATAATTTTAATGGTTGCATCTATTTAAATTGTCTATCTGGTCTTGATTTAATTTTGATATATAGTACCAATCAAGAAAAGTGTCTATTTCTTTAAAATTTTCCATTTTTGTAGAGTCCAAGTTTTTGATGGATGACCTGTTGATTCTCTGTAGTCCCATAGTGTCTTTTGTTATATCCTTCTTTTCATTTCTGATTTTGTTAAATTGGATATTTTCTTTCTTTCTTTTGGTTAGTTTGTGATGTGGAAGTTGATGTATATTGTGAATATGTATTATTGCCATTGGTTAATAAAGAAGCAGCTTTTGGCCAATGGATTAACAGAGTAAAGCCAGGCTGGAAGAAATATAGAGAGAGTGGGTGGAGTCAAGGAAAAGCCAAGTAGCCACCCACAGGAGACAAACGCACTGAAAACTTGGCAGTAAGCAACAACCATGTGGTGATACAAAGATTAATAGGAGTGAGTTAATTTAAGATATGAATTAGTCAGAAATACACTTAAGCTAGAAGCCAAACAGTATTGCAATTAATACAGATTTCTGTGTGATTATTTTGGGAGTCTAGGCTCCCGGGGAACAAACAAGTAGTCTCCTCAAACAAGTTTGGATAAGATTTGTTTATTATATTGATTTTCTCAAAGAAACAACTCTTTGTTTTATTGATTCTTTGGACTACTGTTCTCTTTGTTTCTATTTTATTAATTCCAGCACTAAGTTTCATTATTTCTTGCTTCCTATTCCTCCTGAGTGAGTTTACTTCTTTTTGTTTTAGAGTTCTCAGGTTTGCTGTTAAGTTGGTAGTGTTAGCTTTTTCAAATTCTTTATGTAGGCACTTAAAGCTATGAAAATTCCTTTTAACACTGCTTTTTAAATGTCTCATAAGTTTAGGTATGTTGCGATGATTTTGACTACTAATTTAATCTTTGTGATTTGGTAAGAAACAGAGGGTTATTCTAAATTCTTTTGTATCTGTTGAGATTTGCTCTATGACTGAGTATGGTCAATTTTACGAAAGGTTCCATGAGGTGCTGAGAAGAAAGAATATTCTTTTGTGTTTGGTTGAAATTTTTTTGATATATTAAGTTCATTTTATTCATAACATCTGTTAGTTCCCTCTTTCTCTGCTAAGATTCTGTTTGGTAGATCAGTCCATTTTTGGGAGTGGGGTGTGGATGTCTTTCACTATTACTTTGACCAGTTTGATGTATGATTTAAGCTTTAATAGCCAGCTTAGACCATGAAACCCAATATGTGTAAATTCAGCAGAACTGCCATGTATGGGCTGCCCATACATGCTTCAGTATTGCTAGGGCATACATTTCATTTTTTTCAATGTTCCTTTCACAAATGTGGAAAATATTATATTTGGGACAAAAATGTTAAAAATTGTGACTTCTTGATTGACTTTTCTTGTAATGAATATGAAATGTTCTTCTCCATATCTTTTGATTAATTTTAGTTTGGAGTCCATTTTGTTAGATATTAGTATACCTATACCAGCTTGTTTCTTAAGTCCCTTTGATTGAAAAATCTTTTCCCAACCCCTTACTCTGAGGTAATGCCTGTCTTTGAAGTTGAGGTACATTTCTTATATACAGCAGAAGGATGGATCCTAGCTTTATATCCATTCTGTTAGCCTGTGTCTTTTTATAGGCAAATTGAGTCCACTGATATTAAGAGATATTAATGACCTGTGATAGTTAATTCTTGTTATTTTGGGGTTTGGTGGTAGTGGTAGTAATGTGTATGTGTTTATCTTCTATATATTTTGCTTGTATGGGGTTATTTATTAGCTATCTTTTCATGGGTGCAGCTAACTTCCAGGGGTTGGATTTTTGTTCTAGTACTTTCTGTATTGCTGGACTTAGAGATACATATTATTTAGATCTGGTTTTGTCATAGAATATCTAGTTTTCTTCATCTATCATAGTTGAAAATTTTGCTGGGTCTAGTAGTATATGGTCTTTTCATTTCTGAAAAACATTTGCCCAGAACCTTCTGACTTTTAGAGTCCCCGTTGAGAAGTCGGGCATAATTCTGATAGGTCTACCTTCATGTTACTTGGCATCTTTACTTTGCAGCTCCTAATAACCTTTCTTCATTCTGCATGTTTTGTGGTTTGATTATTATGTTCCGAGGGGGCATTTTTTGGGGGTTCAGTCTATTTGCTGCTTTGTAAGCTTCTTTTACCTTCATAGGCATGCTCTTTTTTAGGCTGAGAAAGTTTTCTTCTAGGTTTTGTTGAATAAGTTTTCTGTTCCTTTGAGCTGGAATTCTCCTTCTTACATACTATTATTCTTGGGTTTGGTATTTTAATGTTTCCCCAATTTCCAGGATAGTATGTGTTAAGAATTTCTTGGATTTAACATTTTCTTTGATAGATGAATCTTTTTCCTCTATAGTATTTTCAGTACCTGAGTGTCTTTCTTCCATGTATTTTATTCTGTTGGAAATGCTTGCATGTTTAGTTTCTGTTTATTTACCCAGAGTTTCCATTTCCAGAATTCCCTTATTTTGTGTTTTCTTTCTTTCCTCCATTTCTGTTTTCATGTCTTAAACTGTTTCATCATTTGATTTCTTTTTCTTTGCTTTCTCAATTTTCATTAAAAGATTTATTGATTTATTACAATTTTCCTTTCTTTTCTTTGATTTTTTAATGGAATTTTTTATTTCCTCTTAAAGTACCTCTATCATCTTCATAATGTTATTTTAAGGTTGTATTATTCTGCTTCTTCTCCATTGGGAAGTCCAGGTCTTACTCTTGTAGGACCACTGTGTTCTGGTGTTGCCATAATGTCCTTTATGTTGTTGAATGCATTCTTACACTTCAGTTTTTAAATCTAGATTTGGGATAATTATAGTTACAGGTGTTGGTTTTTATAATGTCTTTGTTGGATAGGTCTTTCGTTCCTTTATTTTCTATTTTCTCTATTTTTTTTTTTTGCCTGAGTGGCCAAGTGTTTGGTGACTGAGCTTGTTGTCTTATCTAGTAGGGTTTTCTCAGCTGAGGTTTGTAGGGATTTGGGTTCCTAAATCCAGCATATTCTCCAGTTCCTATGCTTCATATGGGCTTTATTTATGCTTATTGAGTCTGTTCTTCCAACTGTTATGGGTGATGCTTGTTTCTATAGGGTCTACTTATGGTGCAGGAGAGAGGTGATGACAGGGAAGATGCTGGGGTAGGTGGGTTTGGTTGGTATAGCGGGTATTATAGGGTACAAGTCCAGTGGGAAGCAAGGGGTGGTGGTGCAGCCTATGCACAGGTTTCTTACCTGCTGGGCAGCTTCTAGAGACTGCACCAGAGCAGTGGAGATCCACCAGAGCTGGTGACCAGACCCAGCTGTCTTGATGAAACTGAGATGGGAGGAGGAGGGGCATAGGATTTTCCCTGGGCTCACGGCTTGGATGTTGGGCACTTTACCTAGAAGAACAGTCACTCACCTGTTCTCAAACTGGTATGGGTAGCAATTGTGCCTGTAGCATCTGCTGATGTTTTGGGGAATGTCATTCCATGGAGAGAATGTTGTTCTTCCAACTGGTATAGGTTGCACTTGTGCCTGCAGGGTCTGCTGAAGTTGTGATAGAAGGCTTTCCATGGGAAGGATACTAGGGTAAGTGGTGTGGGAGGTCCTTCTATCTTTGTGTTGCTTTCATTGGTTAATAAAGAAACTGCTTTGGCCCGGAGAAACCCTGTCTCAAAAACAAACAAACAAAAAAAAACAAAAAAAAAAGAAACTGCTTTGGGCCTGTTAATAGAGCAGAACTTAGGTAGGTGGGACAAACTAAATGGTATTCTGGGAGAAAGGAGGCAGAGTCAGAGACAGGAACACCATGGAGCCACCAGAGATAGGCATGCCAAATCTTTCCTGGTAAGCCACTGCCACATGGATATATACAGATTATAAAAATGGGTTAAATCAAGATGTGAGAGTTAGCCAATAAGAGTCTAGATAATGGGCCAAGCAGTGATTTAATTGATACAATTTTTGTGCGGGTATTTCGGGGCTAAGCTAGCCAGGCTGCCAGGATGAACAAGTGGGCCCTCTTCATGCAACAAATGGTACTCCAATGTGGTCAACTATATCCATGTAAAAATGAAAAATTCACAGAGAGTCTGGATTATGTGTATTATTGTGTTTTCTTTAAATTTTTTGACTGTAAAGAAGCTAAGTACAGAGAAACATTTCATTGTATGGGCTGCTAAGCTAAACCAGCATATATGTTCTAAAGGTATCTTGATTCCTTTAGGATATGTTGCTTTAAAAAATAGGTTTTTCTTTTGTTTTCACAAAAGATGAGAACCTGTAAATTACTTCTAAACCAGTATGGTTTGATAGACCAGTCCCCTTGAAAGGTTGCCATGAATACCCTCAAAAAATTACTTTGCCCAACTGCTGACTGAGATGAACCTAGCACACAGGATACACCATAAATTACCTGATTAACATAACCCCAAAGCAGCAAAAAGCAGTATGGACAAAACTATGCCCATATTCCCAAATACACTCTATAAATGTTTGTTTACATTTAGAGGGAAATATGATATAGATATAAATAATTTACATTGGTATGGATCTTGGTTAATGGATACAAATTTAAGGTCGGTCTTGTTATTTGCATGTTTCTGATCTTGATTAAATTATTGTGTTTGGGTAGTTCATTTTAAAAATGTAATGTATAATTAAAAATATAGGATAATAGATACTCATCTATAATAGTCTAGCTTGTAGTCATGTTAGTTAGGTTTTCTAAATATAAAGAGATATATCTCAGTTAGTTAGGTATTCTTTAAATCTTTCAGAAACCTTCAAAATATGGCATTTAAAATGTTTAAATGTTTAAGACTTTTCATGACAATAAGACACATCTGCTCCTGGCAGCACCAAACTACTTCAAAAGGATAATGGGCATTAAAGAGGCTCCTTATGAAGTTGGTTAGCCATTTGGGCAAGAAACTGTATTTGCCTGGACTGCTTCACTGGACATACAAAATCCACAGAAAAATGACTGCTAATCTTGCCTAAAGGTGAGATGATCCTTCTGGGTTCCTGCTTCATAAAAGAGTCTGTGAGACATTCTACAGGATACAAAAAAAGGGGAACTGACAAACTACCAATATAGGCAGACCAGTCTTTAAAATTTCCTGCTTCATAAAAAAGTCTGCTAGATACTTTCGGCTTGTAGGCTAAAGATGGATGCCCCAATGGTACAAAAAACTTTGGGTAACTCTCCACGAAGCGAGATGTCTCTGTCAATTCTAGAGTTTTGAAAGTTACTTACAATGCACTTTCAGTTTACATAGGTAATATTATATACTCTGGAGAGTTTGATGGAGTTAAAAAATTATAGTTATAGTTTTCCTTAGTTATGATAAAAGATAAAATAGATGTAAATATTATAACTGCAATTCTTGCTTAATAACTGTTTTGTTATATGTAATTTTACTATGTTAAAGTTAAAGCCTTCCTTTTTGTTTAAATGGAAAAGTGAAAATAGTGTGGGCGGTCTTTCTGTCTTTGTGTGGCTTTTATTGTTTAATAAAGAAACTGCTTTGGGACTGTTAATTGGGCATAACTTAGGTAGGCAGGAAAAACTAAATGATATGCATAAAAGGGGAAGCAGAGTCAGAGAGAGAATGCCATGGTGCCACCAGTGACAGACACGCCAAATCTTTCCCAGTAAGTCACTGCCACATGGTGATATACAAATTAATAAAAATGGGTTAAATCAAGATGTGAGAGTTAGCCAATAAGAGCCTAGAGTTAATGGGCCAAGCAATGATTTAATTAATACAATTTCTGTGTGGTTATTTTGGGGCTAAGCTATTCAGGCGGCTGGGATAAACAAGCAGGCCCTCTCCTTGCAACAGGTAAGTAGGTTTGGGTGACTGATTGGGTTGTGGGTGAACAGGGTCCAATAGGTGGCAGGGGTGGTGGTTTGGCATGTCAGTAGTTCTTTACCTGTTGGCCACTTCCTGGGGACTTCCCGCCCCTCTCTATCTTTTAAGATTATGTGAATTAAAGTTACCTATGAGATTTTGTTGCAAGAGGCACGGGCCTGCTTTTGGTCCCTGTGGCTGCCCGGCTCCCGCAGCCTGGTGCCTGGCTAGCTTATACCCAAAATAATTACATGGAAACTCTATTCATTTAAATACTGCCTGGCCAATTAGCTCTAGCCTCTTATTGGCCAACTCTCACATATTGGTTTAACCCATTTCTAATAATCTGTGTGTCACCATGAGTCATGGCTTACTGGGAAAGATTTAGCATGTCTGACCTGGGAGCTTCATGCCGGGTGGCTCTCTCTAACTCTCTCCCCTTCCCAGTATCCTGTTCTCTTTTCCGTGTCTATCTAAGTCCTGCCCTATCAAAAGGCCAAGGCAGTTTCTTTATTAACCAATGAAAGCAACCCAAATACAGAAGGACCCTCTTACACCAAGATTTAATCATTGAATCTACTTGTGCTTTTATCAGATAATTTCAAGATAAGGATAATGATAAGGATAATGACTTTTAATTTTGTTTCCATTGATTACTTTTTAATGGTATTTCATTTTTATAGATACATGGAAATTTCTTCATTTATTTTCTTTCTCTCAGAAGAGTTTCTTGTATCATTTCTTTTAATGGTACAAAATGAAGGAATTGAGAATGATCTATTCTACATATACATTCTCCTACCTACCCTAGAAGTGGAAATTCATTTAATAACTGTTCATTCTTTATAATTAGGCTGTAAATTTTTCCAAGTCTCATCTTGACCTGTCAAATGTTTGGGAACATAGCTCCTAAATTGTTGAATGAAACTGTTTACCAACTTCAGTAGATTAAAATCCACCAATTAAAAGATTATTAAAGCACATTTCTTGAAACATTTGCGAAGATATTCCCTGAGAAAATTAGATAATGTACTCAATAATAACAGCTTAACCTATTAATTCACTCACAATTTGATGAGACTACTGAGTGAAATTAGTATTAGTGGAGCTTTTTGAAAAGAAATTGGTCACTAGAGCTTGTTCCTTTGGTGTGTTTTGTTCTATTCCTTCACATTACTGTCACACTTCCTTACTGTATGCCATGATGTAAGCGTCCCTAAAATGTTCCCTGCTATGATGGACTAACACCTCTGAATCTATGAGCAAAATTAATATCCCCTTTATTAATCATTATTTTCAGTCAGGTATACTATCATAAAAATCAGAAAACTAATAGATCAAATACTTAACACCTTGATTAAATAGATTATTATATCTGCTAGCCAATCACTAATCATGTCCTGAGGAAATTAAGTATATATGTTTTTGAATAATTTGGTCAAATTTGGAGAAAGGCAGAGTTCTAGAGTATGTTAGATTTTAGAAGAAAATAATAGAAATGAGGCATATTATTGTCTGGTATTTTCAATTGGCAAAGTGACTGAAAATTCAATAATCTAAATGAGCAAGTTTGTACCACTAAGAAATAAAAATTTTTCTTTTGATTAGGTATTTCATAAAATTTGGAAATATTTATGCAATATTTAAGATATTGCAAAATTGTGTTGAACCCCAAGGTTGCTATGACGAGTGTAAAATCATGTTACTAGAGTCTTATAGTCTCTCAAAATAGATGTATGCAATAATACAATTAATGATATTAGTTCCATATGAAAGAACCAAACTGTTCTAAGGGACAAAGGATGAGGTATGAATTCATTTTGGACAATTTGGAGACAGTATTTTGAAAGGGGGCAGCGCTTGAATTGAGGATTGATGGATGAAAAGCATTTTAGGGATTGCAACAAAAGGAAGATACTTTTGATGTGGGAGTCCCCTCTATGTGTTGTAATTAACCTACACCCATATTCCCAAATATCATTTATAATTGTTTGTTTATATTTAAAGGGGAACATGATATAGATATAAATAATTTGCTTTGATATATATCTTAATTTATTGATACAAATTTAAGATAAATATTATATATATATATTTCTGCTCTTGATTAAGGTATTGTTTTTGTACACTTCATTTAAAAATGTAATGTATAATTAAAAAATATGGGGTAATAGGTAATCATCTATAATAGTCAAGATTGTAGTCATGTTAGTTAGGTTTTCTAGATAAAAAGAAATAAATTTCAGTTAGATACATATTCTTCAAATCCTTCAGAGAGCTTCAGAATATGGCAGTTAAAATATTTTAAGAATTTAAGACTTTTCATTACAATGAGACATATCTGTTCCTGGCAGCACCAATAACTCTAAGAGAAAGATGGGCACCACAGAGGCTCCTTAGCCATTTTGGCAAAAAACTGGTCTTGCCTGGACTACTAAACTGGACATAAAGGGACTCCAGAAAAATGACTGCTAAAATTGCCTAAAGATGAGATAATCCTTTGGGGTTCCTGCTTCATGAAAGAGTCTGCTAGACCTTCTGCACAATACAAAAGAAAGTGACTGGCAAACTGCCAATATAGGCAGACTTGTCTTTAAAATTTCCTGCTTCATAGAAAAGTCCGCTGGATACTATGGGCCTGTAGGCTGAAGATGGATGC
>PVIU01027956.1:0-19677 GCA_004026605.1 Ondatra zibethicus | reverse complement strand
CTACGCAAAAGATCCTCCACCACCCACGGACCTCGACTTGAAAGGCCGCCCAGGTAAAAGCGCGCGCCAGGTCCCTCCCCACACGCGTTTAGGGTCGTTCTCTCCCCTCCCGCCGCCCTCTCACCCACCACCCCATCTTTACTGCTTCTCGCGGGATACCTCTAGCCTCCGTAGGTTCTACAGCTGCCGCAGGAGAATGGATACCTGGCCCACAGCAAGATCTCGCAGATCACGGATGCTTCACGCGACGCTCAGCGGAGCGATGGCAGGGTAGCGGGGGCTCTATCACTACAGCGGGCTCCTCAACTCCCATTGGAGGAGTGCGCTTCTGCCTTCCCTCAGATTGGTTGGAGATGGAAGCACCGATGAAAACTCCACCCTCTCCAGGGTGTGATTGGCTTATGAGCCAAGCCCTTCCGTTAACAACACTGGTCAGGAAAGGATCACTCCTCATTCCATTTGAGGGTCCGTCCATTCGACTGGCCTTCTGGGGGTAACTTGTGAACACGCAGGAAACCTGAAACTGGGCTAAATACAAACCACCGAATAGACTTTCTACTTTCCTGACGTCTTCTTTCTTTCTGTAGGCACTTTGCCCTTACATCGCTTTGCTAAGAGACACTACGACTCTGTTGCCAGTTTCCTATAGCTCCACACCCACTTGTAGGAGTTTCTGAGCCCAGATATTTCTCTTTCCAGGTAAACACTGTTCCTAATTCCATCCATGGAGGAAAAAAAAAGTGATCCTACTTTGTAGCCCTGGCTGACCTAGAACTCGCCATGTAAATCAGGCCTGCCTCTGCCTCCCGAGTATTGGGATTAAAGGTGTGAGCCAATATACGCGGCAGGGTTTATTGGTTTTAAATTAGGCATATAAGCAGCCAGTCAGTATTCAAGTAAAATAAGCTATGGCCTAAAGAGGCAAACTTGGTGGGGCATTGGTGGTATAGTGGTGAACATAGCTGCCTTCCAAAAGAGGCAAACTTACTGGCCTGAAATTGAGCAGCAATTACCCAGAATAAAACCCAGCACTCTGTCTTCTGAAGGAAAGCTGTTTAAGAAGAAAAGGAGACCAGGAAGGATCCTTCTATGAGCAAGGTTTTTAATTTGGGTAGCACATATCTTCCAGGAGAGTCTGGGTATAGGGCTTGGGGTCAGGGAGGAATGACTTGGATGAGAACGAATTTACAACTTTGTTTCCCCTCTCTGTTTAGCAACATTTAGCATGTTTTCAACAAAGAATGTAACTCACATACTCGGGAGGCAGAGGCAGGTGGATTTCTGAGTTGGAGGCCAGCCTGGTGTATTTACTGAGGTCCAGGACAGCCAAGGCTACACAGAGAAATACTGTTTTCAAAAACCAAAAAATATAACTCACCTTGACAGTACTAGTAGTATTGGTGATTGTCACCAGTAGTAGTTGGAGATTTGTCCATCATATAAAATTGCAGATATCTCAAATATGTAATCTCTGAAATTTATAATTCATGTTTGAAAAGCATGATGATTGGGAGCCAGAGGGCTGACTCATTGGTTAAAGGTGCTTACTGTTCTTGTAGAGGACCTGAGTTTGGGTGCCAGTATGAATGTTACTTGCCTGTAACTCCAACTCTAGGGGATCAGAAACTTCTTCTGGCCTTCATGGGAACCTGAGCACATATGCTGCACACCTTTGCACAGCACACATGAGTGCATGCATGGGAGCACACACGAGTATACACACATAAATAAAAATACATCTAAAATCATGATAATCATTGTAGTCATTAAACCATATCACCTTACCATTTAATGGGTTAATGGGCAACACATATATAACTCTAGCATATTTTTTCTGTATTTTAATAGTTCAATATTTGGCTTTCTTTCTAATTCTAGATATGTTTTTTTTCTGATTTTAAGAGATATTTTTTGTGAGAAAAGTCTATAGACTGAATTCACTAGGCCACAAAAGAGATAAATGACAAAAAAATTGAACTTGATCTCTGAGCTCCAACAGGACAGAGATTGTTTTCTTTTGTTTCCTTCCTATATTCCTATTACCCTCTCTAGTATGAGGCATATAGTAGGTACTCCATGAGTATGTGTTAAATGAACAATTGAGTGAACAAATGCTGGCTTTTTTGGTCACCTAAGGAGGGACATTCCTGAATCTAGTTTTGTCCCTGCCAGTCTGATTCTGTCTACAAAAGTGAATGGCACTTCCATGACACCAGGAGATCTTGGGAACCTCACACCCAATAGCAGGACCCTTTGTGGCAGAGGGCTATAAAATTTGTAGTCTACAGAAACAAGTAGTTTCAACATGAGAACAGGCCCTGGGCTGCATGGGACCCATCATTATTCATTTCCTGGTTTCTGTTTTTACAGTCGCAGCTAATGATGACCATGTTTTCTGATGCTTGCTGTATGCTATATGTTAGAGCTAGATTTGACATTAAAAGCATTCTAACCCTGTTTTTGAAGATCCAGATTGAGAAAGGAGGGTACAGGTAACAAGATGTCACTCTGGGTGAAGAACTTCCTCTTGTTCCATACTTCAATTCAGGGCATAAACACTCTGGCCCACCATATTAAACTCCCATAATGGGTTCCTAAGAGTGTCCCAGAAGACCAGGGTCCCTTTTGGATCGAGTGGGTAAAGAAGAGTCTCAAATGCCTGAATGAAGAACGGAGGATTTGACTGGGGAAGAACATGATGAAGACTAGATTTCAAAGACTAGCTTCAAGGCTAGATTCTGTCCTGGGATCTTAGGCCAGTTGCTACCCCTGGGCTGATTTTCCCAGAATAATTAGGCTAAAATAGTAATTGGGAGGACTGAGACCTGCTAGAGAGGATGAGGGAAGTACTTCATTTTGATACACTGAGGCAAGGAACCGGGCTTGCTCCCTGTTAGACTGACTGAGCTATTCTTGCCAGGCTGACTTCCTTTCTGGTCCACACCAGGGACTTTGCCCCTAAGACCTCTTCACCCTTCTCCTTCACACATACATGCTCACTGGGACTGGATTCAGATAGTTCAGAAATATATATCCTTATTCTCCACAAGGTGCCTTGGTTAAATTTCTTTTCTATAAACTCTAGTCTTGGATAAGACATCCCCCTTTTTTTGTTTTACTTTTGAGACAGGCTTTCTCTGTGTAACAGCCCTGGCTGTCCTGTAACTCACTCTGCAGATCAGGCGACCAGGCTGGCCTCCAACTCACAGAGATTCGCCTGTCTCTGCCTCCTGAATGCTGGGATTAAAGGTGTGCACCATCACGCCCGACTCCTTTTTCTTTTTCTTTCCTTTTTTCTTTCTTTTTTTTTTTTTGTTTTGCGGGGAGAGGGTTTTGAGACGGGGTCCCTCTGTGTAGCTGTCCTGGAACTTGCTCTGTAGACCAGGCTGGCCTCAAACTTCCAGAGATCCACCTGCCCCTGCCTCTCAAGTGATGGGATTAAAGGCGTGTGCCACCACTCAGTCCCCTTTTGTAATAGCTTGTTTTTCCTTTTGAGGAATATAGACTATATGAAACATTTCTATGTTGCTCAGGCTGGACTTGAATTCTGGGCTTAAGCAATTTTGTTGCCCCAGCCTTCTGAGTACTTACAGGTGAGCAGCACCATGCCTGACTAAGACATTCCTCCCTTCTAAGTCTCAGTTCTGTTTACCTTACTCTGACAAGGTGAATCAAGGTCAGAATCAGAGTCATCAGAATCTATATCTCTTCTCCAAAATATTTGCCAAGAACAGGGAGAGCGATTTCTAAGCTCTAGCATTCAAGCCATGTCAAAGAAGAGACCCAGAAAGGGACGGGTCCTTGCCAAGGATCCCACAGCAACCTGGTACCATCTCTACGCCTTTATTCTCTCCCTTACCATAGGTAAAGGCTGTCAATTCCAGTACCCTAAAAGCTGTTATGGAATAGGGAGATTTTTGTGCAATAGAATTCCAGTTAATTTATGTAGGCACTTTCCTTGCAAGTAAAAGGAGCATGATTCCTCATTTTTTAAAGCACAGGCTACACTTAGCTTCTCTGCAGAGTATAGGACAGGGGGAAAGATTAACTTTAGGGCAGATAAACCTCATAGGCATTACCTCAGCCAGGTGATCAAAGTATAAGATCCACAGTGATGTCCTATTGATAGCATCTACCTTTGATAGGATGCAATGAAAATGGCATGTTACATTTGTGGTCTTCCTCCCTCAACCCCATAACCTTCTTTAGTAAGTAGAAAATAACAGATAATTCTCAGTCAGAGGACATTCTACAAAATACTGTTCAACTGTTGACAACTCCAGAGCCTCAAAAAACAAGGAAACTGCGAAAGTGCCATAACCAAGAGGAGTCTAAGGAGACAGACATGATGATTAAGTGAGTGTGGTATTCTGGATGAGAGCTTGAGATAGAAAAGGGCCATAGGTTAAAACTAAGGAAGCCTAGAGAAGACACAGACTTTGGATAATCATAATGTGTTGATACTGGTTCTTTAATTGACTATTGTGAAATGTAAATAATAAAGGAAACTGGCTGTGAGGTATTCAAGACTTCTCTATTTTTTGCAGTATTTCTCAAATCTAAAACTGTTTTGAAACTTATAAAAAAAAAGGATCTTTTAGAAATGTCCAAATCCCAGCACTCAGGAGGCAGAGGCAGGCGGATCTCTGTGAGTTCGAGGTCAGCACTGAGAGGGCTGTTACACAAAGAAACCCTACCTCAAACACACACACACACACACACACACACACACACACACACACACACACACAAGCACAAACAAACAAACAAACAAAATTCCAAATTCAGCTGGGACACTCAAGAGGTAGAGCTAGGAGGATTTCTGTGAGTACGAGGGCAGCCTGGTCTATAGAGCTAGTTCCAGGACAGCCAAAGCTACACAGAGACCCTGTCTCAAAAACAAACAAAACCAAAACTGAACAAATTTCCAAATTTGTACACACCATGCCACTCTCATCTGAGGTACAGATAAGCCCACTTCCACAGGGCTCTCCTTCCGTATTCCTGGCAATCAGCAGAGAGCATTTCCGAAAATGCAAATTTGATAAAGCTGTCCTGCAAAATAAGGCTTCGGATGAAAAGTTTGGATGAAAAGCCCACTAGGGTATTTACTTAAAAGGCATCTTTGGGGCTTGAAGGATGGTTCAGTGGTTAAGAGTATGTATTGCTTTTCCAGAGGATCAGAGTTTGGTTCCTAGACCACTATTGGTAGGGTGGTGCAGGGGATCTGATGCCTCTTGCCCCTTTGGACACCCGCTCTTACGTCCACCTATGTACACTACACATAGTTAAAATAGTTAAACTAGGAGCCTGGAGTGATGTTCAGTGGTTGCAAGCACTTACTGATCTTGCAGAAGACCCAAGTTCTGGTCCCAGCATCCAAATGGCAGCTCACAACCATCTGTAACTCCAGTTCCAGAGGTTCTGATGTCCTCTTCCGACCTCTATGGGCACCAGGCACACAACTGGTGTGTCTACATATATGCAAGCAGAACACCCACCCACACAAAAAGAAATACATCTTAAATAATAAAAATATTTAAAAATTAGTCGTTATTATGATCGAGTGAATATGGTAAACATTTCTGGTGTCTGTTGAAATAATGTTTACACTTGTCAGTCTTTCCAAGGTATCCCAGAAAAAGCCAGCCTTTTAGATTCCCAGCTCTGGGCCAGTTTGTCTCATCACATGGCTACACAGTAATTTTCCTTGCTTTTTCGTTATCTTCAATGTAAACTGCACGACCTAGGCCATCTTTTTTTCCTGCCTTCCCCACTGGGCTCAAGGCCAGGAACCTTGCAAGCACCCCTCCCCAGACAGGAGAGCACTTCTTCGTGACTTGGTTGTGCTGTCTAGACTGTTGTCGTGACTTTTTTTTTTAACTATATGTGAAAAAAGAAAAATAGCTCCCCCACACCCAGCTCCAACTAGGCCTGAAAAATGGTTTGACGCACTGTAAATTAATAGATGAGTCACCAAATTGATGTTCTAGGACGCAGGATCTCTCTGCGCGTGCGCCAGAGGGAAAAGCGTGGGAAGCTCTCTCCTACCTGGCTGGGTTTCTAAGGTCTCTGAGGGTGGGAGGGGGCGCCCTCAACCTCGTTCACTTATTGGCTAGGACAAGCCGCATTGGTCTGATGCAATGCTTTTGCAGTCTCGCGGAGCCGTTCAGTAGCACCGTCGTGCCAGGGCGTTTCCTGCTGGCGAAGGGACGGCGCAGTGAGGCGGACAAAAGACTCCAAGTGGCACTTTGAATTTGCTCAGTTTTATTAGGCTCGTCAAGGGTCACGGGGAAAGGGGCGGAACTTCTGGGAGCAAGAATATCACAAAGGCGAAGCTGCCTTGCAAAGACACTGAGGCGGGCTAGCGGTCAGGGCCGGTGAAGGGAATGAAGCGGTTGGAAAGAAACTTCGGAGAAGGGGGTGGCAGCAGAGTCTCGAGGCCACTGTGCAGTTGTGACGAAGGTCACAGCGGCTCTCTTCACTTAGTGATCACGATGTTTACACAGCACGGAGAGAGGGGCTTGGGCCTATGCTCACTCACACAAGAAGGGGGCTAGAGGGGCCCTGACCAAGGCATCACAATAAATAAGATTAGCAGCACACGGAAGCCTGCAGGGAGGAGGGTCAAAGGGGAGGGTAATTCCTCCTCCAAATAAGAACTCTGCAATTACTAAACCATAAAAATAAACTTTAAACCCGTGTATTAAGTCGGTCTGCCCCCAGAAGTGCAATGTGGGGCCACACAGCCCTAGCTGAAGAGGAGGGCAAATGGGATAGGGTATAGGGGTATATAGAGAGAGCTCCCAAAGGGTAAGACGTTTATCCGATTTTCCCTTTCTTCCCCAGGCTGGCCCAAGCGTTTGGGACTGGCAACACCTCCTGGATATCAGAATCTTCTGAGTTCAGTTCACTTCCTTCCTCCTCAAAGATTTGCTCCTCTTCGTAGCTGTCCTCGCTTAGCTCACCTGTGAAGGGGAGGAGGAGGAGCGTGGTTGGACGCCCCTCAGAAAGTGAACAGAACAAATAGCTGTGGCTTTTGAGGGCCTGGGACCACTTGCCAAGTGCCTCTGCTTGGAACAGGGAGGGTGAGAGAGAGGACACGGGGCAGGAGGGAGAGGAAGTGCCACTGAGATTGTTTGTATTCAAACCCAAGGTTAGAGGAGTTGGAGGGAGGCAGGAAGATAGGAAGGCAGGAGGCAGAGCATTTATCTTTGCCTGGTCAAAATGGATATATTCCTGAAAGGAGCTTTTTCTCCCTCTGCCCCCATATTCCTCAAGTGTGTCTCTTTTTCAGCGAGACCTTGGGCTTATGCTCATCAGTCACTTTTTGCCCCTAGTGTGACCCAAACAAACTCTAGTTCGTCTTCTTCTGTCCAGTTCCCCATCCCCACTCCAGAGCTAGGTAGTTCTGCCTCCCATCCTTGGAGAAAAGAGATGCTATCAGGTGGGAGGCAAAGAAGACTGACAATTCTCTTAGTTTCCCTAGCTTACCCCAAAATCTATGTATGTAGCTGCTCACTCACTAAATGCTTTCACTTTTCTTTGTGCCGGGTGCCTTTCTTCATTGGAAGTTTGCCAGGAAGCCCATGAGCAAACTTCAGTAATGGTTTCCCCTGTGTTTTCGACCTCCCTCAGGGGCTCCTCTCTCCTCTGTCTGCCCATAGCCAGGTTCCAATGAGCTCTTTTAGCAGTCTTCCAGGCCAGAACTAAATGGAGGATCACCGTAACTACTGCTTTATCCCTCAGACTTCCATGAGCGTTCCCCAAATGCATACATTGTTGGACAAGAAACATGGTCTGTGGTCAAGAAGTATGGGAAATGTGGAGTTCTGTCAAGTGAAATATGGTTTTTAAAGGCAGGGTTTTCAGAACTGGGAGAGGATGTTGTATGCATTTTTTGCCTAACGTATTTATTCAGTAAACCTTTCTGTGAGAAGCAGCTTTCAGAACTGGTGAAGGGTCCTCCGATCATCTTGGAAGCTTTGCCAAACATTCTAGGTTACTGATCTATTCTGTGGAAAGGCCTCCATACTGCTCTTTAGCAGAAATACAATTTCCAACTCAAATGATACCTCCTTTCCCTAGCTCTCCCTCTCCTTTTCAATACCTTGAGGTGAAATTAACTGCTCTGTTCTCTGAGTGTAGAGAACATACATTCTGTTTACCTCACCACTAGTTGCCCAAAGAAGCCTGGGCATTCTCAGAAGAAAGAGGAAGGGGGAGGGGTCTAGCTCACCTTCCTCACTGGCCTCCTCCTCTTCTCCTTGCATTGATTCTTCAGAGATGATTTCGACCTCTTCCTCATAGTCATCCTGGTTGGTGCTGTTCTCCAGAGTCTTATCAAAGACTTCAATGCCGTTCTTATAGTACTTAATGTCCCTGTCATCATCATCACTGCCCTCGTTGTCGCCCTCATTGCCATCATCATCACTGCCCTCACTGTCACCTTCATTACCATCATTATCTTCATCATCACTGCCCTCATCTCCATTGTCACTATCACTGCTCTCTTGGATATTATTACCCTGCTGTTTGTCACCTAGGTTGTCGTTGTCAACATCAGCTTTCTCAATGTTGGAATCCTCACTGTCATAGGTGTTCTTTTCTTCTGGGGTCTCACTGCTGTCATCTGTACTTGCAGCATTGCTCTCTTTGTTGTCAATGATCTTATTGTTGGGGCCCTCATTATGGTCAGGGCTCTCGCTGTCACACAGGGTCTCATTGACGTCAGTTACCTCATTATCAGTGGTCTCAAAGTAGTCAGTGGTCTCCATGAAGTCAGAGATCTTGATGTCATGAATAGTCTCACTGTCAGTGATCTCATCAATTTCTGAGATTTCACTGAGAATGTCTTCAATGGCATAAGGGTGATGAGCATCTTCCATGATCACCATTTCATATGCATTCCTGAATTTCCTGTAGGGAGGTTTGAAGCTGAGTATAAGGTTAATGGGAGAAACTGGGAAGGTGGTAGGGTACTAGGGCTTCTAAGAATGGGAGAAAGTCACATTGCCACCCCAGACTATGTAACCCCAGGCATCACTGCTCATTTGTAAACAATGCATTAGATTATCTCAATGGTCCCTTGCACTTCTCTAAATCCGTGTGATACTACCCTAGTCTCTGCCCCATTAAAAAAAAAACCCAAAACAAAACAAAACAAACAAACAAAAAAACTCTCAGGCACCAATTCTTGAATCACCTTTCCTTTCCTTCATGCTTCTTTCTGTTTGTCCTGTAGCCAGTTCCTCTCATGTAGTAGCGTACTGGGTTAACCCATAGGTCATTCTTGATAATCTGTTAAGAGATGGGGAAAAAAGAGACATGAGTATAAGCCCTAGAACCCACCCCCAAATTCTCAGGCACCCAGAGGTAAGCCTGGCAAGGCTTTCCTTGGCAATGGCAGGAGGGGCCTCACCTCAGCAATTCTGTCAGCTTCTGGGAGGCTGTGGTTGGAAAACCAGTTGAAGAAGCTTTCTCTGGTGTCATAGTTCCTGCGATTATAGGCCTGGGGTTCCTGGCCCCGGTGCCAACGTATCGGGGTAGAATGAGACACCAACCGGCCTAGAAAAAGAGGAAGAGATGCAGAAGAGAGTAGAAATGATAAGATGGGGGCCACTGATTTATTCTGGGATGGCGCTTACCTGAGCGATTGCGCTGGAACTCCTTGACAATTACCATGTTTGTAAAGTATGGGTTGGTCTGGAAGTACAGCTTCATCTTGTAGCCCATGGAGATATGTCTGAGATCCTGTACCTGCTCAGGGTTGGGGTAATGGTGGTATGTATCCCTTCCGTGGCCCTTCCCACCCACCCCCTCACCTCTAAGGATCAGATTCCTTGGCTTTCCTCCTTGGTCTGACCTGAAGATTGGTCAAGTAGCGGAAAATGTCTTCATCACGTTGGTTGATCAAGATTGAAATTTTGGGGTGGTTGAGGAACTAATGAGTGGAGCAGTTTAGGTCAAGGATTTACTGTTCAATGTGAAGGAGGGCATAGCAAAACACGCTGGAGCAGGAGGGTTCCTTCAGTGACAAATGTGGAGTAAATGAGTGCTTATGCAATGCTCAGCCTCAGTGCCATGGTTCAGATTTGCTGCATGTCTGGATGCTAAGGCTCTCTGACCATGTTCATGTGATCCTTGTCTCTTGGTGACAGGTGCTTATGTTCACAAAATGCTGTGTCTGGGAGCTGAAAGCCCAGTTCTAAGTAATAATGTATCTGGTTACCAAGAACCTGTATTTACATGATGTTACATGGACAGGTGTTGATGGTCAGTATGCACATGATATATGAATGGCTCTGGTGGTTTGTATGCTTACACCCTGTTGCCTCACATCTAGGTATGGAATCTGCTGAGGGCCTGTGATCATGTGACACTTTGCATCATGGGCTAAGTATTTATATTTATATAAATTCTATTAAAATGGTGAACCTATGTATTTCAAATATGTTACATATATGTTTCCTGAGGATGAGCTTACAGTCACCAATAGTAGATTGGATTCTTCCTGTTCTACCTTTTCCTTCATTTAGCCACTTGACTTCCACATTCAAGTGGTCTTCTGATTCTTCAGGTGTTCTACCCTTTCCCCTCTAATGGAGGTACTGTGGACAGATTTGAGGTCTCTAGATATCTAAGCAGAGACTCATGCGTACAGAGCCTTGTGTGGTTTCAGTACCTTTCATGAAGTTCATTTGCCCCCCCTCCCAACTGTTGGTTCATTACCTGTATGCCCCCCCTTCACTATCTGTGATCCTGTTTACCAGTTATGTGCCTTCTCTGTTACCCCTCTCTCTTTTACTGTCTGTGATCCATTTTCTTTAATGTTATGGTGCTATCCTTTTCCCATCTGCAGTCCAGTTTTTATTCTATTTTGTCCTCTTGCCATCCCTCTTCCACTCAATCTGGAATCTTCTAACGGGAATTCATTCCCATCTCTGACCCTCCCCCACACCCCTTGTTTCTCTTCTGCACATCTCCCCTTCAGTCATGGGCTTCTGGCCCATGAATATCGATGAGAAGGATACTGCTTTGACCCAGAAGCCTGGAATGTGCTGGATGATGAGGTCTCTGCGCTCTAAAAAGGGTCTTCGCATCTGGATGAATTTGCGTTTGAGACGCAGGAAGGCCTTGCCTGCCTTGATGTTCACCGCCTCCAGGTCCATTTGAATGCTCTCCAGGGCCTGCAGTATGCTTTCCATCCTCTGGGCACTCCTCTCTCGGCTCTCCTTCACCTTCCTCTGCTTCCTCCTCCTCCTCCTCCTGCGCCATCGCAGCCGCCTCCTCATACTTTCCTTTTCATCCTCATCCTCATCTTCCACTATGATGATAGCCTCTTCCTTCCTCTTTGGACCTACTAACATCTGGGGCCCCCACCCCCCTAAGCTACAGGTTTCTAGGGCCTTCTCTCCAGCAAGGGTGCTGGGCTCTGCAACCTGAAAGTCAATTGCCAGGCTTCCCCCCGAGGTTTCTGAAGAGGGGAGTGTTTCCATGATCCCTGTGGGAGGGGGGTCCCCAAATCCTGAATCTATTGCAGGATCCCAGCCGGGACTCCCAGTACCCAGGGTGAAATACGCGCGGATCCCTCCCTCCTCGAGAATGACATAGGGCAGTGGTGGGGGCAGCGTGGGGCCCACCCCCCTCATGTCAGCCAGCACCTGTGCAGCCTCGGTTTCTTCCTGGGGTCTTGGACGCTGCTGAGGTGGAGGCAGGGGCAGTCGCAGGAGCGGCGGGGGTGGCGGGGGCGGCAGGTCGCGCTGACAGGGTTCCGAGCTGCTCAGGCGGGGGCTCTTGGCCGGAGGCCCCTCATCCGGGCGGTCCATGGTGACCGCGCTCAAAGCTCAGAGAATCGCACTGGCTCTTCTCTGCTCTTAGACGAGGCCGTCGCCACCAGTCACACTTGAAGCGGAGCCGCCACACCTCACGCGACCAGCTCTGCTCACCACCTCGCTCTGACGTCCCCTCCCACAGCGCCAGTCGCCGAGGCCCCGCCCACTCCTTGGCAAGGCGTCTGTTCTGCCCACCATTGGCTGCAGGCCTCGGAGGTGGCGTTAGCGTTCCCTCAACCCCTGCCTTCTCTCACGCAATCCGCTTGCCAACACTACACATCATCATTTTCTAATTGGCTCCCTTCGCCCCCACCAATCATCAGGCTGACTGCCCCAGTGATGAGAGGAAAACTGCGGGGCGATTGGCTGTGAGGAAAGCTAGGGGAAGAAACCCCTCACCCTCATTCTTGCAGTGTTTTATCCAATGGGAAAAGTACCAGCGATTCGGAAGACCAAAAGACTAGATCAGGGGCGGGTGGCTGGGAGTGCGCAAGCACCAGGGAGCGAGATGTTCTCCAATGAAATCAGAGAGCCTCGCTATCGTTCTCCCCGCCCCGCTCTCCAGATCAACTACGCACTTCTTAAAAATCCGTCCCTTCCCCCACCAGCTCATGGCGCCGGGAAGGGGGGGGGGAGAGTGCTGTAGCCCCTCAAATGCAGGTTGCTTTGATGTACTAGCAATTTAAGTATCTGAGGTCTTTGGTTTGGTGGTCAGGTTTTGACATGGCTTTTTCCATCTCTGCAAAGTGGCCCCAGAAATAATCACAGACGCAAAAAAGTAACTTCCTCTGCATCATAAAAATTGATTGCGATTCAACTAATCTGCTAGATTTTTCTAGAACTTTAAAACTCTCTTTGTCTACGCAGTTTTTCTCCTCCCCGCCTTTCCTAAGTGAATGATGCTATTAATCATACCCTAAGATTTTATTTTATTTATGACCAGAGATAGCTGGTCTTTGATTAGGCATGATGGTGGAGTTTTGGCTTTGGTTCTATCGACCACTGTGACTCTAGCCCCTCTCTGAGGTTGTTTCCTTTAAGTTAGGCATTCCTAAGGAGAGGAGATAATTGCCCATTGCAGCCTTGCTGTGGTAGCAGAGGGAAGGAACCTAGGAATCCATTACCAGGAGAATGGATAAAATGTGATACATGTTTTAGATGGACTACTAGAATGAATTTGATCTATATATAGCAATATGGCTGGATCTCTCAAAAAACAGAATGTTGAGTGAAAAAAAGAAACAGAACAAGATTTATAGTACAATACTGTTTATGTAAATTAAAACACCGATACCATATATTTTCCACAGATACACATAAGTAAATAAACGCATGAGCGGTGGTTTGGAAGGACACACATTAAGTACAGAAGAGTGGTGCCTGTGTGGGGTGGGGAAGATGGGATTGGGGATGGGGGATGAAGGGAACAAACAAAATAATAAAAGGACCTTGCATGGACCAATGATGATATAGTGCGCCAAGAATTGAGGAATATGGTCAGCTCAATTCTGTGCACCTGAAGGAATAAGTAAATAAATAGTAAATTAATTGAGCGCCTAGGGAGTAGGCCAGCTGGGTAGACCCCCAGACTTGGGCTTTTTCCTCCATGTCATCCTTCCTTCTGAATTTAGTCAAAGCTGAACAAAGTCCCAGCTGTATACAGTGGAACAACTCCTAGTTCAGATGGAGCAGTTCCTCTAAAAGCCATTACATTGCAGGGGATCATTTCTTAACCCCATTACCTCCATGTTTGACACCCCCATTCCCAGTTCCTATTTCCATGGTGGTCCAATTTCAGAAATACCTTATTTGAATTTTGGGGTGGGGGCTGAATCTCCAGACATTTGGAAGAGATGAGGTTCTAAACTATTCTCTCCTCACCTGGTGCTCAGAAGCTGGGCCAAGGGAAGACAATCTTATGAGATGGGAGTTGACCCTCTTGACACATACATACATAAAACTTTTCAGGTTCATCTCCTAAGCACTCTGTTTCCTGCTGCAGGCACATACTAAGTTTTGTCTCCTCTCCTTCCCGTGTTTCCTCTCTTCCTGTGTCTCTCTGTGTGTATGTGTGTACATGTGTGTGTATTCTATTTCCTCACATATAGGTATTTGCTTATATATGTGTAGCAGGCAAGTTTTCCTCAGGGTTTCCTATCCACAGAAAGTCACACAGACACACACTGTCTCACTTAATCATACCTCCCCACACATGATCATACACAGATAGGACATACAGACACAGACACATACATACGAGAGAGAGAGAGAGAGAGAGAGAGAGAGAGAGAGAGAGAGAAGGAGGGAGGGAAAGAGAGAGAAAACATCCAATATAACATTGTTCATTTTAGTTTTTCCATTTACAAAATCCAATGATGAAGCCAGGCAGTTAGAAAAAGGAAATGGAGGAAAACCCTCCTGAATCTACCCTATTTGCCCTCCCACCTTGGTCTTTCCATTTCTTGATAGGCATTCCTATCATCATCACTGAGAGTATAGCCCCACCCACAACACATTTTCAGCCTCTCAGCTACTCTGGCCTGCTTTTCCAGGGCCTCTCCACAACCAGGGTCATCAATATCTTTTCTGTCTAGAGCACCTCCTTCATTGCTTTTAGGTCAAAGCTTCCTCAGTTCACGGGCTATCTTGGGGTAGAGTTGGAGTTTAGGATAGGAGTTTCTAAGGAAAGAAAGGGGATGGAGAGATCACAGCCCCAAACTTAGGCAAAGAGTTCCAACTTGGCTCACTAGTCTACAGAACTGGCCTTGAAGTCAGTAAGCCCAGGGTGGTCTCTGTCTGTGGAAAAGAGGCTTGGGACCTTCCACCTGTGGAATTAGGTATAGTTTGCTCCACTTTGGAGAGAGGAAAACGGCAGGGAAGGATGTTTGTGGCCTGGAAGGGCAACTAAGGAAGGGGCTCAAAGCCTGTGAGACCTGGAAGGGTCAAAAAGAGATCAGGCAGGATTGAACTCAATTCCCGGGTGCCTTGAAGTTTGTATCACTATTGGTTACCAAGGCTCCCAAAGAATTTTTGTTTTCAGAAGACTAGTGTGAGCCCAAGAAACAATTGTGGGGTTGAATTTAGCTCTGACCCCAGGCTCTGGAGTCCAGTCACTCTGGGGAGTCCAACTATCTCCCTCTACTTCCATGGATGACTTCCCCACCAGCATGTATCCACATCATCCATGGTGGGGACACGCAGATGTACAGTCCTAGGAAGAAAGGGTGGGGATCCAGGAGAAAGCTTCAGAGAATGTAGCTAAGTTTGGTATATGAGGAGCTCATCTACCATTCGGCTCTTCATCTAGCCTGGGCACATCATGGAGGCCCTTCTTTGTATGCTCTTGGCTTCTCAAACAGAGCCTCAAGAAACACCAGCAAAGTCTGGACACGATAGGGAGGGATAAGGAGACCAGGCTTGGGATCAAGGTTAAGCCAAAAACAACATTGCACACAACATAGCAATTTAAACGTCCTTGCTCCCCAGGAGGGCAGCACCCCATTTGGTCCCTCTTGTGTGAAGCCTTAAGTCAGTATTTTCCTAAACATCCATGTCTTGCTAAGGGACTTAGAAGGGGAGGGTGAATGGGAACCCGGGGGGCAATAAGATCTCTATTTTACAGGAGAAAATTTCCATTTCTTGACAATGTCAAAAGGGAGGTGACTTTTAAGCAAGAAAGCCTGTCTCCTCAGCTGTTAAGATTAAAAACCCTGCATTTTCAGTTTGTTTTCTTTTACTGAATCGTCACTTTAGAAATAGGAGAAGGGAGAGGGATAAGGAGGCAGGGAGGGCATGGGAAAGAGATTGTAGAAGTGGAGGAGGCTGTGGGACAAGCCCCACAGAACTAGAAATGCCTCTTTCCCAATTCCTCACCCAGTTTCCACCCCTAGGGAGGTGTTTGCAAAATGCCTCAGTTATGGATGGTTTGAGAGCCTGGGCTGAAGCTCAAAAAAGAAGGCTTCTGTGTGGGTCCCACTCTTCCCCTGCTGTTGGCCCCAGTATGGTGATCACGACTTTCCCCCTGCCTATCACCTACTGGCTTACTTCACATGACACAGTAGGGTTCCCTGGGAGCTGGGGCACCTCCTGTGCCCCAGCAAGGGGCATGAGTCCTCAGGCACTTCTTGAGGTCCTTGTTAAGCAGGAAGCAGACGATTGGGTTGACGGCAGCCTGGGCGAAGCTCATCCAAACAGCAGTGGCCAGGTAGCGGTGGGGCACAGCGCAGGCTTTCACAAACACTCGCCAGTAGCAGGCCACGATGTATGGCGACCAGAGGAGCAGGAAGAGCAGTGTAATCGCGTAGAACATTCGGCCCAACTGCTTTTCACCCTTGACCTCGTCCATGCCCAGTAGCCGCCGGCTAGCTGCATGCCCATTCTGCCGGATACCCAGCAGAGTTGGTGGCATGGGCCCACGGCCAAAGCCAGCGATCCAGTTGGCAGCAGCCTGGCCGGTAGCCCCAGGGCCATGGAATGTCCAGTTTTGGCTGATGGCTGGCACCATCTGCACTGGCTTCATCTTGCGGTGACGATACTCGAAGAGTAGCAGCTTGCCATAGACAGCATGTGTGGCTGCCATGAGCACAGCCAACATAAGCATAAAGCCCAGTGTGTCATTTGCTTTGAAGTAGCGATGCTCAAAGATGCACTGATCTTCCTCTCGGATAAACTTGTAGGTGCCCACATCAAAGACAGGTGGGAAAGCCATGGCCACAGACAAGGTCCAGGCCATGCAGATGACAGCTGCGCATGTCCAGAGTGTCATGCGCTTGGCATAGAAGCGGTGGTGGGCGATGGCCATGTAGCGGGTGACGCTGATGCAGAACAGCATGAAGGCCGCATGGAAACAAAAGAGCACAGCCATAAAGGCCACAATCTTACAACTGAGTGCACTGAAGGTCCATGAGGAGCCATGGCGCACAGAAGCCAGTACAAAGGGGAAGCAGATGGCAGAGCGTATGCCATCAGCTAGGCACAGGTCCAGCAGAAAGTAATAAGGAGCCTTGTGCAAGGCACGCTCCTTGAGCACCAGCAGGGACAAGATGGCATTGCCTGCCAGGCTTACACACATGATCAGTCCCAGCAGCACCAGCTTCACGTAAGCCGATGCTGATGGCAGGGACAGTGCGCCGCTCACCTCCTCAGGCTCTCCGGTGGTGTTGGCCATACTGAGGGGCAAGGGCTACCCCAACCCTAGGGGGTTGGCCAGTCCAGTATCTGATGGGCCCTGGGGGACTCCATCAGTTGTCTTGCTGAGCTACACCTGCAAATGGGGACAATGGAAGGAGATAGAGACAGAGAGATGGAGGTAGAAAACAGAGAAATGCGGAGACAGAGTGGTACATAATGAGATTGAAAAATGGAGGCAAGGATATAAATGGATAGAAAACAACACAGAAATGGAAGGAATGAAACATGGAGGGGGGTTTGGAGAAACAGGTGAGAAAGAAACAGAGAGGGCAGGTTAGTGTGTCTATGAGCCCTTCCCGCCGACTCCCCAGATATTCCTGCTCCTTCTCCTCCTTGCTGGGCATAAGTGCTTTGTCTCCTAATGTCCTCAGGCACCTCTTTCTCCACTGGTGGGTCTGCAGGGTTGCGGATATTGTCCAACTCTCCTTTGACAAGCCATAAGGCTGTATTCAAGCATTGATTTTTTTTTACTGCTACCCATAATCCAGTACACATAGGTGCACACATACACACACACATACACACACCTCAACTAAAAGTTTTACACAGTACTAATCCTAATTGTAATATACTTATTCATTTCTGTTGTGTTTCATGTTTTGTTTTGTTAAACTATTGACAACCAGCCACTCATTAGATTTCTTTCCACCTTTTGCTCTCTTCCACCCCCCCCTCATACTTTGTTTCTTCTTCTCTCTGGCTTTTCTTCTCACTATACTGGGTGGGGATTGAATTTACAGCCTCAGGCCTGGTAGGCAAGAGGTCTGCCAATGAGCTATATCCCTACACCCTTTTAAAAAGTTACTATTTAAACTTTTAATTTTGTAATAGGGTCTTGTGACGTTGACCAGGCTGGCTATGAACATTTTCCCCAGCCCAGCAGGATGAACTTGGGATCATCCTGCCTCGGACTCCCATGTGCTAGGATTACAGCTCTATGCCACGATGCCCAGCAAAATGTCTTTATTTGTGGTCAGGAATGTCTGTAGCGTGTCTATGGGCATGAGAAGCGAGAAGACTGATATTATATGGTGTATTTTGGAGACACAATGGTGGGAGGTGAAGTCACAGAAGACCAAATGTAGGGCTGTGAATTATGAGAAAGCCTCTGGCTTTTGTTTTGTGTGAATGTAGGATTGTATATGACGACACAAATGTAAGTATGCTTCTTGTGTTGGCTCACTGAAAAAATATTTCATTACCTTGGGTCATTCACTGTTTTAGGCACCGAGGATGCAGTTGTGAATCAGACAGATAAGATTCCTATTCTAGTACTTGGGAGGCAGAGGCAGGTAGATCTCTATGAGTTTGAGGCCAGCCTGGTCTACAGAGCTAGTTCCAGGGCAACTAGGGCTACACAGAGAAATCCTGTCTCAGAAAACAAATAAACAACAAACAAAGAAAGAAAGAAAAGGATAAAGATTTCTAGTTTTGTGTAATTGACAAATTAGGTAATAAGAAGAGACAGGTGAAGTTAGTGTAGCAGATGATGACAATAATCTAAAACATAATCATGAGGCAGGGGAGGAGGATTTAAAGTGTCAGAGGTGAGGGGGTATTGCAGTTTTTGATGAGCGGGATGGGGAGGGCTTCATAGAGGGGTCATTAAAGCAAACAGGTGAGGATGTAAGCCCTGTGACTGTTTCGGAGTACAGAACTCTAGGCAGAAAGAACAGTCAGAACAAAGGCTCTGAGATGGAGCTACTTGTGGCACACTGAGAAGGAGCACGGGAGCCATGGTGAGTGGGACACTGAGCAAAGGGCAAGCATTGGGAGGTGAACTTAGAGCATCAGCTAGGACATATCATAGAGGCCATAGTGAGGTCTTTGATTCAGAATTGCTTGGGGTGGGGGGTTGAACAGAGGTAAGATGTGATTCGCGTTCAGGGGTGAATGTGATTCTATTTGTTGCTGTGAGAACAGGGCATGTTCCATGAAGGTGGGAAAGAGTAGGGTGATTAGTGAGACTTCAGTAGTAATCCAGGTAAGTGGTCATAGCATCCCCGAGCCCCTTCCCGTTTTCACCAGAATCTCTCTCTTCTATCTATATCATTTACTCTTGAAATTTAGATTATGACCTGTCTCATCCTATCAGAACAGAAGCCCTATAAGGGCAGGGTAGGCTCCCTCTCCTCTAAAAGATCAGTAGTGCGCACACAGTAGGCTCCTGGGGAAAAGATGCCAAGGGCTCCGTGGAAGTTTTCACACGGAATTTGCTGAAAGCACAGCCTGGGGAGTCGGAGAGTGCCTGTGTGTGCACTGTCATGTGGGGTCATGACAAAATGACAGCATTTCCCAGAGGGAGGGCAGCTGGGCTGGCTCATATGAAGCAGAAGCAGGAGAGGTTCAGGATTACAGCTGGGGCTAGGGGTGGCCTGGGGAATAAGCTAGGGAGGCGAGTCTCAAAGAGGATGCTTTCCTACCAACTCCTTCCTAGTGAAGTTGTCCCGTTTGTGTTGTTTTCTAGCTCAAAACAGTCATTTTTTGACAGCACTAAGAATTCTCATAGCCAATGGCCTACTGAAATGAGAGGGAGCTAGGGCAGGGGTTGGAGAGAAATGCAGATCGTCTGGTCTCCTTCAGTTCCTCAAGGTCTGATGATGTCTTCTACCCTTCCCAGAATGCAGACAGCCCTCTGCTGTGTATGTTCAAA
>PVIU01027955.1:0-19677 GCA_004026605.1 Ondatra zibethicus | reverse complement strand
CATCCACCCACCCATCCACCCACCCATCCATCCATCCATCCATCCACCCATCCATCCACCCATCCACACATCCACCCATCCATCCATTCTGCAACCCATCTCTGTGGACACAGATATGCAGCTGGTCCTGCCTCGCGGTGCTGTGCCCTGTGCAGCTATGGGGTGTCTGTAACTGAGTCGTTGCTTTCAATCTTTGAGGTTATAACATGAAGTGGTATATAGTCTTATATTCTTTTCCAGGGCTGAGTAATACTCAATTATGTGCATAGACTGCACTGTGTGGGTTTGTTAATTTATTGATGGAAGAGTGTTTCCTCATGACTACCTTCCCAGTGCTCCTCCCCACCCTGTAGGTGGCTCTGTGGTCCCGGTTCACTGTGGCTCAGCGTCCTCGCTCTTGCTTGGCTCTGTGGCCCCAGTTCACCATGGCTCAGCATCCCTGCTCTTGTTTCTGTTGCAGTTTGTGAGCAGTTTCCACGAAACAGAGTTAGAGTCGAGCTGCACAGGCTGCACCGTGCTCAGTTACAGGTAAGTCAGGCCTTCTGTGAAGGCAAAGCAAGCTTGGTGGACACTATGGAGATTCTAGATAATTCTAGAACCTTCTAGAAGATCCCAGAAGATTCTGGAAAACTCTAGCAGCAAGCATGCATTCTGCTTCCAAGGCCCTGTCGTGCTTGCAGGGATGGAAATTCCAGCATCTTTGTGCATTTCCGGCTCCACTTCTTGTTCCGAGCTTTCCAGCCACTGAGCCTGGACCAGGAGGAGGACATCTTGCAGAAAGGCGTCCAGGCAAGGCTGAAGGGCCACGGTCTTTCCCTTGCTGCCTATGGCACCATTGTGTCAGTGGAGCTCACAGGTAGGTGGGGATGAAAGTGCGCCGGGGCGAGGTGCAGCTCAAATTGCATAGAATGTCGCAATTTAAAAAAAAATCAGCTGGGCGGTGGTGGCGCACGCCTTTAATCCCAGCACTCGGGAGGCAGAGGCAGGCGGATCTCTGTGAGTTCGAGGTCAGCCTGGTCTGCAGAGTGAGTTCCAGGACAACCAGAGTACACACAGAAACCCTGTCTTGAAAAACAAAAACAAACAAACAAGAAAAGAACGGGACAGTCAATTAGAGACGCTCGTCACCTAGACCTTACTGTCCCCTGGCCCTGACGTGATGGCTGGGGTCTTGGTGACCAGCATCTCAGCGCCATCTTCTAGAACATTCCTCAGTGACAACGTGTTCCCCACTAGGAGGGTCCCCTGGCCAGCCAGGCTGAGGCCAGACTTGGTGTTGGAGCTCAGGTGACTGCGGCCAGCTGCAGTGGGATGTCATGAAGAGCCAGCACACACAGCACTCACACAGCTGATCCCTGAGGGAGGGGAAGCTGGACATGATCTCCGCATATAGCCCAGGCTGACTCAAAGGCACAGTCCTCCTGCCTCAGCCTGGCTCTCACTTGATTTTGTCTGTTCTGCTTCAGGAAGGTGTGACAGTCAGGTGACCGAGAGGGACTTAAAGTCAGGTAGGACTGGCCTCTGCCCGCAGCTCCACTTCTCCTAAAACTTCTCTCCAGGAATCCCACCTGTGACCTCTGCGGGCCCCTGCTTCCTGGGGACCATAACATCGCAGGCGTGGGCCGGGAGGGGCCGACTTTAGTGAGGTACCAAGCATTGTCCACAGCCAGCCCTGCCTCAGCGAATGCTATTGCTTTATTTCTAAAGGCAGGGTCTCACTCTGTAGCCCAGGCTGACCTCGAACTCAGAGCTCTGCCTCTGCCTCCTGAGTGCTCAGGTTAAATGTGCACCCCCATGCCCAGCCAATATTTGTTTTTTTTTTTTAAGATAAGAATCATTTTTTAAGAATCATTTTTGTTTGTTCTTTATTAGTGTTGAATTGTTAAGTTTAATACATTTAATCCTTGATCATTTGATAGACTTACTGCTTAATTAATCAAATTTCCTTAGATATTTTTAAAGATTTATTTGTTTATTATTTATACAGTGTTCTGTCTGCATGGACACCTCCATGCCAGAAGAGGGTACCAGATCTCATTACAGATGGTTGTGAGCCACCATGTGGTTGCTGGGAATTGAACTCAGGACCTCGGGAAGAAGGAGCAGTGTTCTTAACCGCTGAGCCATCTCTCCAGCCCCCAGTATTTGTTTTGAAAGTTGTCTCTGGCCTGTTATGGTGACAAGCACCTAACACAAGCGGCTTAAGGGAGGAGAGGTTTGTCCTGGCCACAGTGAGCACTGGCCATCATGGCAGGGGGGGCACAGCGGCAGGCAGCTGGTCACATTGAGTACGCAGTCAGGAAACAGGGAGAGGTGGCCCTAGGCCAGCCCAGCAGCGCGGCCCACTCCAGTTAACCCAGTGAAGAGATTTCCTCTCTGACATGCGGACACTTGTCTCCATCATTTTTTAGATCCCACCAAGGTGATAATTAAGTTGTCATCAAAGAAGGTGACAGAATTCTATCATAAAAACCAAAACAAGAGCCGGGTGGTGGTGGCGCACATCTCTATCCCAGCGGTCAGGAGGCAGAGGCAGGCGGGTCTCTGAGTTCCGGACCAGCCTGGTCTACATTGCCTCACACAGATCGCTCAGGGCTCACACCCTGCCCTGCCCTGTCTCCAGAGATAAGCAGAGGGCTCAGAGGTTTTCCGCTGTGGGGGTTCCCAGTGGCCACCGGGAGTTGCCGCCGCCAGCTGGGTTCTTTGTCCCCAGGCCGCTGCCCCGCCAACACCTTCTCCTGTGCAAACAGTCAGTGCGTGAGCAGAGAGAACCCGGAGTGTGATGACAGAGTGGACTGCTCCGACCGGTCTGACGAGGCTCAGTGCGGTCAGTGCCCGGGGCCTGGGGCGCTCTCGGCTCGCGCTCGCGCTGAATGGGAGGGGCAAAGGGAAGGCTGGCGATGTAGAGGGCAGGAAGCCACCCGCTAGCTAAGCACGGCTGTCGAGAGGGGACAATCCTCAGACTCAAGCAGGTATAGGCAGCCTGGAGCTCTATGGTGACTGGTCCGATCTGAGCAAGGAGTGGAGAAAACACCATGTGGTCATCAATGTGCCTGGCAATTTCATCCTGTGCAGAAAGAACAGCGGCGTTCTAGTCTGCTCCCTGCGGCTGTGATAAAACCCACCGAGGAAAAACAACCTGGGAGGAATGGGGGTATTTCAGCCCACAGGCCACTGTTGTGGGTGTTCGGGGCAGGATCTCAAGCTGAGGCCATGGAGGGAGCCTGCGCTTGCTCTCTGCCCTGCTCACTACAGCCCAGGGCCACGGTGGGCTCAGTCCTCCAGCACCAACAGTTATGAGTCAAGAAAGTGCCCCACAGTGCTTGGTGGTACAGGCAAGCACTCAGGAGCTGAGGGAAGAGGATCAAGGAAGCTTGGGCTGGAAAGAGTCTGTTTTAAAAGAAAGACATTATGTTGGGCGGTGGTGGCACAGCCTTTAATCCCAGCACTCGGGAGGCAGAGGCAGGAGGATCTCTGTGAGTTCGAGGGGAGTTCCAGGACAGCCAGGGCTACAGTCAGTGGCCTTGTGTCTTGCAGACTGCGGCTGGCAGCCTGCCTGGAGGTCTGCTGGCAGGATCGTGGGTGGTGTAGAGGCAGCCCCAGGGGAGTTCCCCTGGCAGGTCAGCCTTCGCGAGAACCATGAACACTTCTGCGGGGCCACCATCATTGGGGCCAGGTGGCTGGTGTCTGCTGCCCACTGCTTCAATGAGTGAGTCCCAGCTAGCCTTGGCTGCTGCTGTCCCACCGCTCAGCCCCGGCCCATCTGCTTCTCCCCCTCCTCCCTCCTCTCCCCACAGCCTCCTTTTTTCCAAAGTCCCCTCCTCTTCTCTTCTGGTTTATCTATTATTAAGCGTATGGACGTTTTGCCTGTCGGTCTGTCTGTGCACCATGTGCATTCCTGATGCTCACAGAGGCCAGAAGGGGGCATTGGATCCCCTAGAACTGAGGTTACAGATGGTCGTGAGCCAGTATGAGGGTGCGGAGAACTGAACAATAGGTCTCTGCAGGAGCAACTGGTGTGCTAACCACTAAGCAGTCTCTCCAGGTCCTTTTTTCTTTTTTGTTGGATTAATTAATTAATTTTGAAAGACGAGACCTCAGGTGGTGGAGACACAAACCTTTAATCCCTGCACTCGGGAGGCAGAGGCAGGCAGATCTCTGAGTTCCGGGCCAGCCTGGTCTACACAGTGAGTCCCTGAACTCTTACACAGAGAAACCCTGTCTCGAGAAAGAAAAAAAGACAAGGCTCACTAGGTTTCCTCCTGCCTCAGCTTCCTGAGTGCTGTGGTTACAGGTCAGTCTGCATTAATTTTCATTTATTACTTATTTAATTTTGAGACAGGGTCTCACTATGTAACTGTTGGGGAACTCATTCTGTAGACCAGCCTGTCCTTGAGCTCACAGAGATCCGCCTGCCTCTGCTCCCAGGTGCTGGCATCAAGGGCATGTGCAATCCTACTCAGCTTTTCATTTGTTTGTTTTGTGTCTGTATGCGTGTGGGTGCACGTGAAAGAATGTATGTCTCTGTGTGTGTGTGTGTGTAAGAGGACAACTTGCATTAGCTGATTTGTCTTTTTCCACCCAATGTGGAATCGAACTCAGGCCAACAGGCTTGGCCGCAAGCGTCTGTGCCCACGGAGGCCTCTGGCTAGTCCTTGCATCCTGATATTGGGCTGAGGACAGAGATGTCCGCAGTCGCAGTCCCGCATCCTTTACTGTCTTTCCTTGCCTACTGCTCTGAGCTCCTCCCTCATTTAAGCCGCACCCCTCGAACTCCCCAGATTCCAGGACCCTGCGCAGTGGGCGGCCCAGGCGGGTAGCGTGCACCTGAGCGGCTCGGAGGCCAGCACCGTGCGCGCGCGCGTGCTCCACATCTCCAAGCATCCTGCCTACGACGCGGACACCGCGGACTTCGACGTGGCGGTGCTGGAGCTGGCTCGCCCGCTACCCTTCGGTCGCTACGTGCAGCCCGCCTGCCTCCCCGCCGCCACGCACGTCTTCCCGCCACGCAAGAAGTGCCTGATCTCAGGCTGGGGTTACCTGAAGGAGGACTTCCGTAAGCCCTCGTGCATCCTCCCACCCCCTACTGCCACTGTCCAGCCCTGAAATAGGAGCTTGTGGCCGGGCGATGGTGGCTCCAGCCTCTGAGCCCATAAACTTGTGGGCCTGAGGCAGAGGGACCTGGCCAGCAAGACCCTGTGAAAGAAAACTAAACGCATGGTGGGGCGTGGTCAGGGTGGCGTCCCGCCTAGAATCCTCCAGTGAGGGGCTGGGGCGTGGTCAGGGTAGCTATCTAACGTGTGGAAGTGTGTAGGTTCAATACCTCTGGAAAAAGAAATTCTGTAAAGCTAAAGCGGCAGCACACAACTGTCATCCCCGCATTTAAGAATTTAAGTCAGGGGGGCTGGAGAGATGGCTCAGAGGTTAAGAGTATTGCCTGCTCTTCCAAAGGTCCTGAGTTCAATTCCCAGCAATCACATGGTGGCTCACAACCATATGCAATGGGGTCTGGTGCCCTCTTCTGGCCTGCATGCACACAGACAGAATATTGTATACATAATAAATAAATACATAAAGAAAGAATTTAAGTCAGGAGGGATGAAGTCCAAGGTCACTCTGGCCAGGAAGTAAGTTCAAGGTCAGCCTGGGCTACAAGAGACTTTGTCTCATAAAGAAAAAAATTAAAAAAAATATATAGCCAGGAAAACAAGAGTGAGTGCCCTTTAATGGGACTGAGCGTGAGTTCTCCCTTGGGTAAGTCAGAGTTGAGGGCATGGCAGGAGGAAGCAGATGTCACGTGAGCAGAGAGCACTTGAGAGCCTAGCACCGGTGGGGAGAAGTCCACCCAATCCTCAGGTGGACGCTGCCGCCTGGGTGAGGGGTGGGTGGCCCGGGGAAGCTTGGGAACGCGAACAGGAAATGGTCTTCAGTCTCCTGGCTCAGAGAGCCTGCTGGGGCCCGGGTTTCTCAGCCTGCTTTTCTCTGTCACCATCTGGGTAGTGGTGAAGCCAGAGGTCCTGCAGAAAGCCACGGTGGAGTTGCTGGACCAGAGCTTATGTGCCAGTCTGTATGGCTCCTCACTCACCGACAGGATGGTGTGTGCCGGCTACCTGGATGGGAAGGTGGACTCCTGTCAGGTGGGCTGCCAGGCTTTCTGTTACCCTCTGTCCCCTCGCTCCCAGGAACCATCAAGGTCATCCTGAACTACACAGGGAGTTTAAGGCCAGCCTGAGGTACTTGAGGCTCTGTGTAAAAAAGAAAAACAAATAAGCAATACCCTGCCTGAACTCTTGTGGCTGACTATATATTATGAAAATAGAAGTCACTGTATGTTTTTACTGTTGTTTTTGAGACAGGGTTTCTCTGTGCAGTTCTGGCTGGCCTTGCTCTGTAGCCCAGGCTAGCCTCAAACTCACAGAGATTCTCCTGCTTCTGCCTCCTGAGTGTTGGGGCTGGAGGGATGACTCCCTGGTTAAGAGTTTCAGGGGATATGATACCTTCTTCTGTCCTCTGAGGGCACCAGGCACAAAGACGGTGCACAAACAGGCAGATGAAATATTCATGCATACAAATATCTAAATAAATGAATTAATAAAGGTGTGCATGGCACCCAACATGAATGATGATGACTTTACTTTTGCTTTCTTTGCTCTACGTGGAGACTTGCAACTGTGGTTCTGCTGGGAGTCAGTCCCCTCCGCGGGCCACAGATCCCGTGTCGCCGTGCGTGGCCTCAGAGTCCCCTCCGCGGGCCACAGATCCCGTATCGCCGTGCGTGGCCGGTGTGGGCACAACCTCAGCCCCGGCGCCGCGCCTCTGGCTTGTGTGTGCACTGGCTACCCTCGTGGACCACTCCCACCCATCCATGCTGAGAGCGCACCCCTGTTTTCCAGGGTGACTCGGGGGGACCTCTGGTCTGCGAGGAGCCTTCTGGAAGATTCTTCCTTGCTGGCATCGTGAGCTGGGGGATCGGCTGTGCGGAAGCTCGGCGGCCGGGGGTCTACACCCGCGTCACCCGGCTGCGGGACTGGATCTTGGAGGTGACCAGCACGGCGGTGGGTCCCACGGCGGCCCCTGCGCCCGTCACCCCCAGCTCTCCCTGGCAGACCAGCCCTGAGAGTCCGGTGCCCAACACCTCTGCCAAACCCACGGCTACCCCCAGCACAGCACCACGACACCCCAGCACCGCGGCCAAGCCACAAGGTACTACAAGGCGGCAGGCCCCTCCCTGGAGGGGTTGTATAAATTAGGGAAATCTGTAATTGACTATCGATGTCTGATGGGCGCTTAATTGCCCATCTTGAGGCACCAGGTGAGGGGTAGGTAATCGACTGCCAATGTCTGTCATGATAGACAGCAAGAAATTGGTGATATTTTTGATGGAATTGAAACAGGGTCTCTCTGTGTAACCCTGGCTGCCCTGGAACTCTTCGTGTGCAAGGATGGCTTCGAACTCATAGAGATGTGCCTGTCTCTGCCTGGGATTGAAGGCCTGCACCATCAGGCCCAGCTGTGATCAACTGCTGATGTCTGGTTTCACACTATGGGAGACTGGCAGTTGATTACTGGTTTCTTTTTTTTTTTTTTTTTAAATATTTATTTATTTATTATGTATACAGTATTCTGTCTGCGTGTATGTCTGCAGGCCAGAAGAGGGCACCAGACCCCATTACAGATGGTTGTGAGCCACCATGTGGTTGCTGGGAATTGAACTCAGGACCTCTGGAAGAGCAGGCAGTGCTTTTTTAACCTCTGAGCCATCTCTCCAGCCCCGATTACTGGTTTCTTTTGGGGGGGGAAAGGGGAGTGCCTGTGGAGGCCGGAGAACAACTTGCAGGAATTGGCTCTCTCCTTGCACTGCCCGGGTTCCAGGGAATTGAACTCAGGAAAATTTATCAGGTTTGATGACTAGTGCCTCAGATGGAGGATTGGTGATTGATTGACAATGCCTGCCTTGAATCCTCAATGAGAAATTAGTGATTGAATATTGGTGTCTGCCATGAAAGCGCTTGATGGGAGATAAACGATTTATTATTGGTATTAGTCTTGAGACTGGGAGGGAAATTGACATCTGCCACGAAGCACTCAGTAGGGACTGGCTGGTGTCTGTCATGAGTGCAACCTGTGGGCTGGTCATTCTTCAGGCATACATTTTTAATTTTAATTTTTTTTTTTGAGGCAGGGTCTCACTATGTAGCCCTGGCTGACCTGGAGCTCACTTTGTAGACCAGGCTGACTTTGACCTCACAGAAATCCGCCTGCTTCAGTCTCCAGGTGCTGGGATTAAAGCCCTCCACTACTATTCTTGGCTTCATTTTTAAATTTTTGTTGGGAAACTTTATTTGGATACTTGTACTTGTTTGTTTTTTTTTTTGTTATTTTGTTTTTTTTTTTTTTTTTTGGTTTTTCGAGACAGGGTTTCTCTGTAGCTTTGGAGCCTGTCCTGGAACTAGCTCTTGTAGACCAGGCTGGGCTCGAACTCACAGAGATCCTCCTGCCTCTGCCTCCTGAGTGCTGGGATTAAAGGCGTGCACCCCCACCGCCTGCATTTTTAATTTTTTGAAAGTGTAATGTAGGTACATTTGAAAATGAAGTCGCAAAGACAACATAATTAGAGTGATCCACAGGGTCATCAAGAAGTGACCAGTGTGGCCCTGCTGGGCACCGTACCTGTATGCCTCTTGGGGTTTCATCAATTTGTGTGAGTGTGTGTGTGTTGTGCAGTGCTGGGGGGTGGGGACCTGGGCCTGGTGTACTCGGACTGTGAGTTTTGCCTCCTTCATGGTCAGGATTTCTCCCTGTGATTTGTTCCTGTTTCTCAGCAGCCTGCAACTCTCCCTTACCCCAGCCAGACCCATTTCCCTCTCTTTTCTCCTTCCCTCCCTTCTCGGACAGCAAACTCAGAACAATCCTCCTGCCTCAGCTTCCGAGTGCTGGGATGACAGGCACCATGTAAATGTTACTCTGTGGGTGCTGTGACTCCCACTGGGTGTGGTCTGGTTTCCCTTGTATACCTCTAGCCCCGTCAGCCTGGGTGATCTGGCTGATGTATGTCTGTTTGTCTGTATGTCTGTACATCAGTCTCTCGGGGGCCAGAATGGGTGACCCCTGAGTAGATGAGGGCTCCCCATTCTCCTCTCTCCTCTCTTGCAGAGTGTGGGGCCAGGCCAGCGATGGACAAACCCACTCGGATTGTGGGTGGGCTCAGCGCCATATCTGGGGAGGTGCCCTGGCAGGCCAGCCTGAAGGAGGGGTCCAAACATTTCTGTGGGGCCACCGTGGTGGGAGACCGCTGGCTGCTCTCCGCCGCTCACTGCTTCAATCAGTAAGGCCTCCCAAGAGCCCTGACAGCAGACCCTGGGGCGCCCAGCAAGCACCAGCTTCTGCCATTCTATCTCAGAATAAGCCACCAAAACAGACCAAAACCAGGAAGCCCTTACTCTTGACTGCCTGCATTATATGGGGTGGCTCCGGTCCACAACTGAGCCCTCTGGGCTCTGCAGCTGAGGCCTGTAGTCTGACCTATGACACCGGTAAAGCTGCTAGGGTCAGCCAGGTGGTGGTGGCGCACGCCTTTAATCCCAGCACTCAGGAGGCAGGGACAGGCAGATCTCTGTGAGTTCGAGCCAGCCTGGTGTATAGAGCTAGTTCCAGGACAGGCTCCAAAGCTACAGAGAAACCCTGTCTGGAAAAGCAGGACAAACAAGGAAGTTGCTAGGGTCTTGGCCAAAGTGACAAAAAGCAAAGCCGTAAGGATGCACTCTCCATCAGGTCTCCTTCCTGGGGACCTCCATGGGGTGCGGATGTGGGCTGGGAGGGGGCCGGGCAGGCATGCCTGACGTCCTGTCTCTGTAGCACCAAGGCAGAACAGGTGCAAGCGCACCTGGGCACCACGTCCCTGCTGGGTGTTGGCGGGAGCCCTGTGAAGCTGGGGCTGCGAAGGGTGGCCCTGCATCCCCGCTACAACCCGGGCATCCTGGACTTTGATGTTGCCTTGCTGGAGTTGGCCCGGCCACTGGTCTTCAACAAGTACATCCAGCCCATTTGTCTCCCTTTGGCCATCCACAAGTTCCCCGTGGGCCGGAAGTGCATGATCTCAGGCTGGGGCAACATGCAGGAGGGAAATGGTGAGCAGGGCGCAGAGGGAAATGATGGTTGTGCTCTCCAGGGCCTGGCCTTGGCCTGGGAAGGATGGGGTTCGGCTGTGCTGATCCCATATCCTAAGAGGCACTCAGTGTCCCCTAGGGGCTACATATGGACCCTCATTTCTGTGCATAAATAATATTATATTGACACATTCATCAGGCAGTGGTGGCGCATGCCTTTTAATGCCAGTATTAGGGAGGCAGAGGCAGGCAGATCTCTGAGTTCAAGGCTAGCCTGGTCTACATATTGAGTTCTAGGACAGTCAGGGCTACGTAGAGAGACCCTGTCTCAAAAAACAAAACAAACAAAAACAAATTTACATATTCATCGACCAGGTAGGTGTCCTGCAAAAAATATCTGTGCCACAGAGGTGAGCCACTGGCCCCTTGCTATACCAGAGGCCACATGGCTGGGCATGAATAATGCTTTATTGTCACGTGGCTCCCTACACCTCCATTCACTAACAGAATAAGCTGCAAATATTTATGCTCTAGATCAGTGGTTCTCAACCCTCCTCATGCTGGGACCCTTTAACACAGTTGTTCATGTTGTGTGACCCCAATCGTGAAGTCATTTTGTTGCTACTTCATAAGTGTAATTTTGCCACTGTTATGAATCGTAATCTGCTATGGGACCCCCAAAGGGGTGAGGACCGTTGCTCTAACCTTTTGTGAAACAGTTGTGTCAAAATGGGAATGGTGGCCTGCAGCTGTCTTCCCAGTCCTCAGGAGGCAGAGCCAGGGCATCACCGGGTTAAGGCCAATCTGGGTTACATAGTGAGATCCTCAAAACCCCAAGAGTTAGGGGTGTACTGAACACTCACCTAACATATGCAAAGTCCCTGTATTTCACCCAAGGAGAAAATCATAGCCAGGTAGTGGTGGCACACGCCTTTAATCCCAGCACCTGGGAGGCGATGGTGGCACACACCTGGGAAGCAGAGGCAGGAGGATCACTGTGAGTTCTGGGACAGCCTGTCTCAAACAAACATTCCTGTAGGACATGCTCATTGTTTCCAGGATAGGGACAGCACCTGGCGGCCCTGCTGGGTGAGGAGTCACTGGTTGGCATTCTGAGCTCTCTTTCCCGGCAGCCACCAAGCCCGACACCCTGCAGAAGGCGTCTGTGGGCATCATAGAGCAGAAGATGTGTGCTGCCCTGTACAACTTCTCCCTCACGGACCGCATGCTCTGTGCTGGCTTCCTGGAGGGCAGAGTCGACTCCTGCCAGGTGGGTGTCACAGGGATACCCCCAAGCTCCCTCTTGGACTTGGGGTACAGCTCGGTGGTGAGCGCTTACCTAGCGTGTGTGAGGCCCTGGATCCTATCCCCAGCACTCAGAAAAGAAAAGCAAACATGAATGATGAAGACTCAGAGAAGGGGGGATCTAAGGTCACCTAGCAAAGCCTGAAGTCCAATGGGGGTGGAGCCTTTCTATTCCTTGGATGGGTGTCCCACAAAGGCCTGGTGGTGTCCTCCTGCAGGGTGACTCTGGTGGCCCCCTGGCATGTGAGGAGACACCCGGTGTCTTTTACCTGGCGGGCATTGTGAGCTGGGGCATTGGCTGCGCCCAAGCTAAGAAGCCCGGCGTATACGCACGCATCACGCGCCTCAAGGACTGGATCCTGAAGGCCATGTCCTCAGGCCCCAGCTCCACACCCCGCCCCCACACCTCCAGCACATGGCTTGTTCCAAACCAGCCCCCCAGAACGGCTGGCCTCACTCTCCAAGAGGCTACCACCAGCAGACCTGCAACCCCCAGGGCCACCAGCAGGGGGACCACCAGAACACCCAACACAACACTGTCTGCCAGGAGCACCACCACCAGGGGACAGAGGCCAGATCTGAATGTCCTGGACACCACCACACATACCCAGCTGCCAGGTATGGTGACACCACGTGGTGTAATGCCGGCGGGTCCCTGTCACAGCTGGGGTTAGACATGATGGCACTGAAGACATATTGTCCCAAATTCCAGAGCTGGAGTTCAATATCGAGGTCCTATGGCTGCCTGCCAGGCCTTCAAAGGGCACTTTCCCCATGTCCCACTGCGTGCGCCTGTGTGATGATGTCTCGTGTCCATTCGTGTGTGCACACGTGCGTGCATGCAGAGGCCAAAGGAGGGCATCTATATCCCCCTCCACCAAAGAGGCAAGGTATCTCATTGAGCATGGAGCTTCTGGGCAGCAGGACTGCAGCAGGCGAGTCCCAGCCATCCTCCTGTCTCTGCTGCCTTCCGTCAGAGGCTTGTGCACAGCCATGCCCATGGAACCGTCTCTTGTTTATCAAGGCCCATGGTGGCCTAGAGCCCACTCAGTATCTGAGGCTGACCTTGAACTCCTGATCCTCCTGCCTCCCCTCTTGAGTTCTGTGCTTTCACGCCAGCTGCCACTCTCGTTCTCCCTCTCTTTTCACTCTGTCAGCACAGGGGACAGACCCCAGGGCCCGGCAGGCATTGGGGGGTGCCCTCCTGCTGCGCCACACCCTGGGGTCATGGTCAGCTGGAGCTCTGTGGATGGGCCTGCAGCTGGGGGGCTGGGGTTCAGCTCCACATGTGGCAGAGCTGCAGAGTTGGAAGGCGATGAAATCAACCCTCTGCTGAGAAAAAGGCTACGGGGCCACCAGGCGCTAGCATTACTGGGACCACTGCTTATGGCCAAAGCTGCTACATGGACCTCTTAGGTCTGGTGTTAGATCCACACTGGTGGCCGCTCCCACCCCTCTCAGTCCTGTTTGCTGCAGTTTGTCATCAGGGGCTTGTGTCCTGAACTCCTCCAGCTCCTCAAAGGAGGCAGCGCCGACGGGAAACGCCATGGAGGAGGCCCCTCCACTCACCGGGGCTCTTGCCAACCCCAGGGCCCTGGTAACGGCGGTAGGACCCAATACTCATTTCACTTGCCGAGATGCATAAGCTCCACATGCCTGTGTGGGTGACAGTCAGACCTACAAGGGCTGTCACATGACCCAGGTTCACTCAACCCCAAAGACCCCAGAATGTGACTCTTTGAAGACAGTCTACACATTGGCATTTTGGTAAAAAGAGGTCCCTGAGGCAGTGTAAACTGTCCTGATACGAAAACATCAGGCTGGGCCTGCTGCCAACACCTACTGTCTCAGCCACTTGACTCTGGCGTCACAAATCCAAGGCCAGCCTGGGCTGTGAAGGGCGTTGAAGGCTAGTGTGGGCAACTGTCTCTGATCAGCAAGAAGGATGAAGGCTGGGCTTGGGGGTGGAGCCCCGCCTAGAATCCCCAGAGAAGGGCTGGGGGCGTGGTCAGGGTGGAGCCCCGCCTAGAATCCCCAGTGAAGGGTTGGGGAAGTGGTCAGGGTGCTGGAGTCTCTGGCCTTCATCATGGCTAGGAATGTTCAAATAAAATGAAAGGAGAGAAAAAGGAGAGAGCAAGCAAGTTCCAGAAGGAGAAAGAAGAGGGCTGGAGGGATGATGGTCAGTTAAGCTTTTGTAGACAAGGGTGTGGTGCCACAAACCTGTGGTCTGAGCTCTTGGGAGGCTGAGGCAGGAGAGGCTGCTCCAGCTGCATACAAGGTGAAATAGCATCTCAACACCCCACCTTTTAAACAGAAGCTGGAAAAAGTAGACACAGTGCAGAGGACATGGCCAGCGTCCACTCTGTATGGTCCCATGCCACCTCTGCTCTTGTACGGGTGGCATAAGCATCCAGAGCAGTGCCCTTAGCCCTCCTGACCCTGCGACCCTTTAACACAGGTCCTCATGCTGTGGGGACCCCAACCATGAAATTATTTCCATTGCTACTTTATAACCGCTCTTATGGTCACAATGTATTATCTGTGTTTTCTGATGGTCTTAGGCGACCCTGTGGAAGGCTCAGTAGACTCCCAAAGGGGTCGACCCACAGGTTGAGGAACACTGATCTAGAGGCCCAGGGTCCCCTTCCTTGGGTCCCTGGACAGTTGGTAAGGGGGCCATGTTTGTTTCTACTTCTCCGAGTTCCAGCCCTCCACGTGCCCCTATGTCTAGCCACCTCAGCCATGGCTCCCTGCTGGGGCGCTGGCTCAGGCTGGGTTCTACAAGGTCCTGGGGGAGACCTCATTGGTCCCATTCATGTCCTATTCCAACTCCAGCTCCTAACTCCACTGTGACATTTCTACAAGAAGGGCAGAGTTGGTGGCAGTAGACCAGTTAGGGACACATGCAGAAGGGTGGGTCATTGGGGTCACAGCAGGGCTTTTATCAGAGCTCCCTGTGCCTCAGGACCCCTGGTGAAGGTGACATTCCCACCTTTTGGAATTAGGGAACAGCCACAGCTCAGGTGAATCCACAACTGCCTTCAACTCAATCTGACCTTGAGCCTGGCAATACAGTGGCTTTTAAGCGCCTCAACTGGAGACCTGGGAAGCCCCAGGATGGGACCCCAGCGCTGGCCACTCGCTATGGGAAGGCGATTGCTTCAGAGGCTGCGAGGGCTGAGTTTGCCTCCTGCGTCTTGCCTGGAGCTCCTCTGGGGCCAGTGGATCTACCTTTCCCTGGGCTCCTTTTAAATTCCTTGAGGCTGGGCCAGAAAGGACATTCCGCCTCAGGCCGGGTAGGCCAGTTTTGGGAAAGAGGAGCCAGCTGGGGGAACATGAAGCCACCCTCTGCCCCTCCCACAGGACACTGGGGACAGTTCTGTGCTGGATTCATTGAGAGGCCAGTGGGTGTGGGGAGAGCTGGGGCAGGTCACCCAGAGTCACAGAGAGTGTAGCGGGAGAAGACTCTCTGCCCGGAGCTCACAGGGTCCCTGCTCTCTGCAGACTGTGGCCTGGCGCCTCCAGGGGCTCTGACCCGGATCGTGGGTGGCAGCTCGGCCTCGCGTGGGGAGTGGCCCTGGCAAGTGAGTCTGTGGTTGCGGCGCAGGGAGCACCGCTGCGGGGCCGTACTAGTGGCCGAGAGGTGGCTTTTGTCCGCGGCACACTGCTTTGACATGTGAGTCCTGTCTCGGTGAGGGGTCCATCTGCCCTTTCCCAGCCCACCTCTGCAATTTGGCTCCAGTCCCCAAGGCCACCGGACAGAAAGCATCATCTCCCTGGCAGGCGCTGGACGTAGAAGGTGTATTTCCTTAAGGGAACCCCCAACGCGCGCTCATGTGCCTGTGGGGCACAGGGTGAATGGGACATGTTCCCATTCTGTGTTTGAGGTGCTGGGCCAGCAGGCTCCACTCTGGAGGGCTGAGCGCCAGGCGCCCGAGTAGAAATGGTGGAGGCTGGTGGTATTCCCTCGGTTCTGTGCTAGTCGGACTGTGGTGTGTCTGTGTGCGCGTGTGTGTACACACACACACAGCGGCCCCACTTCTACTTGGTGTCTGAGAGGGGTCAAGAGCCTTGTCTCAGGTCTCCAGAGGGTGTGGAGGGCAGGAATGGGGACCATCCTCAGCTCTGGATGTGGTGCCAGCTGATGGGTCCCTCAGAGGGACACACCTCGTGGCTGGGGGAGCCCAAATTGGGTAGGGGGACAGAGCAACCCATTTCCACTGGGACAGTGACTCTGCCCACACGCACCCTGCAGTTACGGGGACCCTATGCAGTGGGCAGCCTTCCTGGGCACCCCGTTCCTGAGCAGCGCCGAGGGCCAGCTGGAGCGCGTGGTGCGCATCTACCGCCACCCGTTCTACAACCTCTACACGCTGGACTACGACGTGGCACTGCTGGAGCTGGCAGGTCCAGTGCGCAGCCACATGGTGCGACCAATCTGCCTGCCGGGACCCGGGCAGCCCCCAGAAGGTGCACGCTGTGTCATCACCGGCTGGGGCTCACTAAGGGAGGGAGGTAAGTGTGCTCTGGGAGGGGATGGGATGGTGGTGGAGGGGGACATGCGTGCACAATACCACTCACTCCCTTGCTGCCGCAGGATCCATGGCTCGACAGCTGCAGAAGGCAGCAGTACGCGTGCTCAGCGAGCAGACATGTCGCCGCTTCTACCCGGTACAGATCAGCAGCCGCATGCTGTGTGCAGGCTTCCCGCAGGGGGGTGTGGACAGCTGCTCGGTGAGTGGGTGGGGCCCAGGGCTTCCTCTGTAGCCCCAGCTGGCCTAAGTCTTGCAATACTTACTTTTGAGGCAGGGTCTCAACGCACCCGGAGAATCCCTAAGTCCCAGGAACCCTCCTGTCTCTGCCCTGAGCTGGGGTTTTTCACGTGGGTTCTGGGATTTAATTCAGGTCCTCAGTCTTGTGTGACAAGCACCTTCCTATCGAGCCAGCCCAAGAGTCTCTCCAGCCACCTCTGGCTCTGGGGACATCACATGTCACAACTGCTTGTTCAAAGACAATATGCGGGCTTCCCAACCCCTGCACCCTACGGCAGGGGCCTGACAGGGCATAGACTGAGGATCACTGAGTCTGAGGCCAGCGCCTCAGTGACAACACACGGCTCAAGTGCAGGGAGATGAGGACTGCACTCAGACCCCCAGAGGCCCCGTCTATGCGGGTGGACAGAAGGTGGCTGGGACTACTTCCAGGGCCACAGAAGTCCCCATGTGAACGCAACAGAATGGAGAGCAGTACTGACGACCTGACTCTGGCTTCCATAAGCACAGCATACACACTAGGCCCTGGGGACCTGGCAGAGGCAGCGACAGAGGCCTTAAGAAAACACACTAGGTTGGGCGGTGGTGGCGCACGCCCTTAATCCCAGCACTCAGGAGGCAGAGGCAGGCGGATCTCTGTGAGTTCGGGACCAGCCTGGTCTACAAGAGCTAGTTCCAGGACAGGCTCCAAAGCTACAGAGAAACCCTGTCTCGAAAAGCCAAAAAAAAAATAAAGAAAACACACTAGTGGGGACTGGAGAGATGGCTCAGAGGTGAAGAGCATTGCCTGCTCTTCCAAAGGTCCTGAGTTCAATTCCCAGCAACCACATGGTGGCTCACAACCATCTGTAATGAGATTTGGTGCCCTCTTCTGGCTGCAGGGATACATGCAGGCAGAGCACTATATACATAATAAAATTAATAAAAAAACAACAAAAACACCAGCACTGAACCCATTTCGCACATGACAAAGGTGAAGCACCCTGGCATTTTCTCACATGGGGTCCTCCCTGGTCCCAGGAGGCTGCCGCTCTGAGAGCACTTTTTCCTTCAGGGCGATGCAGGGGGACCCTTGGCCTGCAGGGAGCCATCTGGCCAGTGGGTGCTAACTGGAGTCACCAGTTGGGGCTATGGCTGCGGCAGGCCCCACTTCCCAGGTGTTTACACCCGAGTGGCTGCTGTGCTAGGATGGATAGGCCAGAACATCCAGGAGTGACCACCGTGTGGCTGGCGACCCAACCCTGGACTGGACACTCAACCTACCAAGGGAGTAGGTGGCCAGCAAACACAGGACTCTCATGGGAACTACCTTTGGCTGTGTATATTATTCCAATAAAGAGTCCCTTTCCCTAGCTCTGGCTCAGGACCTGTGTCTCGGCAACAGAGCTTGTCTCTGAACGGCCCATTGGTGCTTTTGTTTTTGTGGGAGAGTCTTATGTACCCAAGGCTAACCTCAAATTTGATCCTTTTGTCCCGTCGGTCCGTCGTCGTCACACTCCCCCCACCCCAGCTGGGATGACGGGCGTGCACCACACTTTGCTTCTGCAGAGCTGGGGATGGCTCATGCATGGCTCTACAGAGCCAGGGAACCACGCCGTGCATCCTAGCCCAGTTCCCAGCCCAGGCGATGACCACGCTCAGTCATACACAAGGCCGCTCCTTTCTTCTTTCTTGTGGGGGAAGGATGCCTTCCCTGAGCTTGCAGGCCATGGACACCGAGGGGAAAAATACCCTGGGAGGCCTACTATGTTATGCGGAGGGGACCTGAGGCAGCAGGATGACACGCCAGCTTCTCTGCCCCACCAGCCATTTATTGGCCTGCTCTCAGGTCACAGCTCAGGAGGGGGCAGCCAGATCCCCGCGCTCAAACGGGTCCTCGCTCTCTTCTGAGACAGAGCTGGGCAGCGCAGCCCAGGGAGAGGCCTCGACCTCCGAGCCCTCCATGCTGACAATTTGGGATCACCGGACACAAGCTGCCCTTGCGGGTAGGGAAACAGTTCCGACCGTGGGCAAGCACACGGTGTCCCGAGGAACAGGTGCCGGTCACATGTTGGCTCGTTCCCGCTGCAGTCTAGAGTTGTAGGCGCGGGACACGGTGTTCCAGGCGTCCATGTAGCGGTCCATGCACATGGCGATGCATTTCTGCAGTGGAGGAGACTCCAGCTTGAGTTAGGGTCACACGACCCGGAATTAATCACCCACTAGGACTACAATTACACATGCGCAGAAGTCTTTGCCCTCACTCCCGCTCACGCGCAGAACTCCTCACCAGGCTGCGGCTCCGGGTTGCGCACGCGCCAAGTCCCTCACTCCCTACAGCTCGTGACCCCGCGCCCCTCACCATCCCGCCGTTCCCGGGGAGTCTCACCTGCTCCGAGTTATCCAAGGAGCCCCCGGGCTTCCCGATGCACTTCCGGAAACATTTGTCCGTCATCCTCTGTGGACAAACGCGAGGCCTCAGCGGGGACCCACCCGGGGGGACCCCATCACCAATCCCGGCGCGCCCCGCACCTGCAGCAGTTCCTGCGCGTTGGCCACGGCGATCTGCACTTTCACCTGCTCCATGATCACCCCTGGGTCCAGCTTCCCGCTGCCCGAGCCGCCGAAGTCCGAACCGAAGCCGCTCTCCATGGCTGCGCAGACAACCGGGCCGCGGCCGCGCGCGCCGACCGCAGGCGCCGGAAGCCGAGGCACCACGGGTAACGGAGGCCGCGTCGGTTCCCATAAGGCTGCGCGCGATGTCGCCAGTCCCATAGGAAGCTGTGGTCTGGGTCACCATGGAAACGAACCAAACTACGTCTCCCACAATTCCGAGCGCTCCCCGACACGTGATCGTCCGCCGTGCTGTCGTAAAGTTCAAACTACAGTTCCCACGAGACTTTGCGCGCCGTTCCTAGGAAAAACCCATTGGGGTATCGCGGATAATGAAACCTAGACTACAACTCCCAGAAGGCTGTACATTTTCTTGCAGGCGCAAAGTGACTTCATCCGGTCACCGCCGCGCATGTGCACGTGTCGCCCAAGCACCCGCACTATAACATGAAATCCTCGCAGGCACTCGGCGCTGTGGGGGCCAGAGAATCAACTCAGAGGCTGTGGTTAAAATCAAAATTTTTATTTGAGTGTACAAAAGTTTCCAGTCGTAAAATGGATATTACAAATGATAGGAGGGGGGAGAAAAAGGCGAAACACACGTTTGGCATGCATTTTAGAAAAGAAACAGAACCTGTAAAGCTGAGCGATGTGCGTAGTGTAGGCTGGCCCCCAGCCGCAGTGCCACCCCTGTAACCGCCTTGCCTGCTGGGGCCAAAACAGGACCCCTGTGGGGTTGAGGGTTACTCCAGCCCCGCTCCGCAAACAGATGGAAGATAGCTCCAGCCAGTGCACCAGAGAGCCCCTGCCCTGTGGGCAAAGTACAGCCGCGTGGAGACTGCAGCCTGCCCGACACTAGACACACATTCCAGGATCCGCCACCTGTCACTAAAGAAACGGAG
>PVIU01027954.1:0-19685 GCA_004026605.1 Ondatra zibethicus | reverse complement strand
CCTTTGAGCACCACTGTAATGGAAAGTAAATTTCAAATAGTTTCAGGGGACAAATCAGAGTCAATCCATAGCATTGGTGATGAGCTGAAATCCCAGAACATCTTGGTATGATGATCGGCCTGTGGAAGATATTTGGATGAGAAATGATGACCTTTCTCTACTACTAGAGACTTTATTTCTTGTTTCGGGTTATCCAGAGTGTAGCAATTTGCCCATTGGGTAAAATACCAGGGACACTGTAAAAACAGAGATTACAATAATAATGGTGGTTGTCCATTGTGTTAATGCACTGCGCTGTGAGAATGACATCTCAGTTCCTCATGGGTAAGAGGGAGTCCAGCAGCTGCTTGTACAATAAAAGCCACAGTGCAAAATCAACCATTAAGTGGATGTGAGCAATGATGTTTGCAAAAATGTCTGTTAGCTCCGCAATATCACACTTAAATAGCCTGTGTTTACTTTGTGCAAATTTTTACTGAATCTCTTATAAAATACCGCACATTTTCCTACCCATTAAGAGTGAGTGTGTGGCTTTCCCCAGAGCTGTCACTCAACCATGCTATATCTTTACAAAATATTTACAATGATCTCTATGGTCTTTCAGGAAAGGCTACTTCTCTAAGTCCCAGATGGTGTTTACTTCATAACATTTACAAAGAGCATGAGCTCAAGGGCAGGGAAAAAAGTCAGTGTGGGGGTTTAGAAGTTGTTATTCCTGGGAACTCAATTTGCCATTTCTATATGTAACTGATATTTTCCAAGTTATTACAAGCTACCATGTCAAATAAAAATGTATAATATGGGCATTTCCAAATAATGAAATTATGACTGGAAGATTTTTTTTCCTATTTTGCCATAGGGAAAAATAAACTGTCTGTCTGATATAAACAGTGTATAAGATTTGATTTAAAAACAATGCAAATTTCCAAGGTGTTTAATTATTGGGTTGGTATTTATTGAACTACATAAAGTCAGCCAAGGTTTGTAAGTTACTGGCTTTTAAAAAGTTTATTTCATTATGCAAAATAAAGTTTCTCCTCTCTTTTGTTGTACATCAAATAATTTAATGTGTGTGTGCATGTATATGTATACATATCATATATATGTATATAAGCTTGGACAAACGTACATACTCATAAAATTAAGTAAATAAATATTTATTTAGATGTAGAGGAGAATGCATTTAATCACAATTTTTTGAAGATAGAAGCAAGCAGGTTTCTGATAGAAGCAAGCAGGTTTCTGTGTGTAGAAAGAGGGAGAGACAGAGAGAAAGTGTTGGTGCTCCATCTCTATTAGATTAGAATACTGGAGTTTTTCTCATGCGTCACTGGAGTTCAAAGGAGAGGTGACTTGCGTGTGTGTGTGTGTGTGTGTAGAAAGAGAGAGAGATCTTTTCCATGTGGGAAATTTTCAAGAGCATTAATGGAACCTAAAAATAAAGCCCCAGAAATAATCTGAACTGTGTTTTTCTGGCTCTACAGAACATGTGTCTTTAAATTGTTTTATATCCATTTTATATATTCCTAAAGAACATACCTAAGTCACTAGTGTGTGCTTTATAGAAATGTTAAAATTATCATAAACCAGGCAGAGAAAAAAAGAAAGATACATGTATGGTTTTCATGTGACTAGACTAGGCTTCTCTGTCCTGCAAAGGGAATGTAGACTTTGTGAATTTTCCAACCCCTAATTAGACCTAATTGTCTTTGCTGTTCAGTGAAGCCTTCTTTCCTTTGCTCCCAGCAGTATATCTTTTATCTTATACCAGAATCATTTTTTTCTAAAATTGTTACTGTTATCTTTGTACATGCTTATTTGGAATTATTTGATTACTATCTCACCACCTCTCTCATCTTAGGTCATTAAAGGCAGAATCCCCATCTTTACGGTGCTCTGCACGTAACACCTGTGCCTGAATGTTTGTCCTGTGAGTCTGCTGACCATGATATTTGCAGCACAGCCCTCAGGGATGGCAGGGAAGGTCAGGAAAGAGAATGCCAAGCTGCTTACGTCATCACAGTGGTAGTTGCTGAAAAGTGGCCCAGCTATGAAGCACAGCAAGGAGAAGGTGGAAGGCTGTTTTGTTTCTTTCTTAATGTCATGATAAAAGATATCAAGGTACAGAGGCAAGCACAGGTTAGAGAAATGGAAGGAAATTGGTCTAAACAGTAGTGTGAAAGAGGAAACAGAATAATAACACACAAATCAGAATTCACTTTGCATATATGGTACCGTACAGGAAGAACTCCTGGTTACCGTATGTTCCATTGATCCACTTGTTTTCTTTTGTTTTTGTTTTTTACATTTTGTTGATTTTATTGCGCTATACATTTTCTCTGCTCCCCTCCTTTCCTCTCCCCTCCCTTTCCACCCTCTCCCATGGTCCCCACTGTCCCAATTTACTCAGGAGATCTTGCCTCTTTCTACTTCCCATGTAGATTACATCCATGTTTGTCTCTCTTAGGATCCACTTTTATACATGCAGTAAACTCAAAACTGTTTTAAAAAGATGTACCTTTCAGTATCATACATTTTATAGATGAATGCATGCTATTTCTAAATGCATTATTTTGTACTACAAACATACAATTTTGAGAGCATCAGTCTTACACTAAGCTTCAAAAATTTCTAAAGAACTTTGAAAAGGTATAAAATTGGACATACTCTCTCGGTAATCAATCACTTCTAGGGATAAAATTAAATTGGTTGTAATGCATTATTCACTTATATGTGGATGAAATTCTTGTTCTAAGAATTTTTATAGTTTTGTACCTATGTTCTGATTTGGCATGGGTCTATAACTTTCCTTTGTTGTGATAGTTTTCTCTGGTTTGCACTTTAAAATAAACACAGTCTCAAAATGATTTGGAAATTATTCACTCCTATATACTTTCAAATTTCTAGAACATTTTTTTTTTCAAATTGGTTCCTAGGTAAGTTATTCTTGTCCTGGAAATTTCTTTTCAGGGAAGTTTTACTTATATATGTTGTTTAGAAGATAGACGGAAAGTTTAAAGATAGGTAAATAGTAATGAATAAGAGGGGCCAAGTGAATTGGGAAGACAGATAAATATGGACAGCTTGCTTGGACTATCAATTTCTTCTTGAAGAATTTTCATTATTTATTCTATTGAGGTTGACTGAGAATTTGAAACCAGGAAGTTTTCCCCTACCACTGAGTACAGATTACTAAGTATTGAGGACATTTTCAGTTTATACATTGATATGTAATAAGATCTATAATGTGTGCAGGTATAGGGTAAGGAAGATCCTTGGAGTTTAGATTTGTTGAACTTTTAGTGTCATCCCAGAGTTCTTAAATTTGCCTGGTGCTCTGTCTCTCTCTGTCTTTCTGTCTCCCCCCACAGCTTGTGTGTGTGTGTGTGTGTGTGTGTGTGTGTGTGTGTGTGTGTGTGTGTGTGTGTGTGTGTGTACCCGTGCCAGTAACCATAGAAGAATGCTTTAGGCCCCCTGGAGTTAGAGTTCTATGTGGCTGCGGATTCCTAATGAGTGTTCTAGGAACCAGAACCTGGTTCTGTGCAAAAGAAGCAAGTGCTGTTTAGCATTGAGACATCTTTCCAGCTCCTCATTCTTGCTCATGCATAAAGGTTAGATTTACAGCAATATAATTTTAAAACTGTAGAGTAGAAAATACATATTGTTGGGGATTGCAGACCACAGAGTGAATCAGGGTGCTTTGTCTCCAGGGTGTTTATAAACGGAGACAAGCTGCTGCCATCAGGTGACACAATTCTGTTACAGGCCAGTTTGGATTCTACCACCAGCACTGCCTGAATTTACTGTCACTGTCCATTCCTCCCAGTAAATCTTGTTATTAAGATTTGAATTACAAAATAAACATAATAGGAAATTGTACTGATACTTTATTTGTATTTTAATAAATAAAGTTTGCCTAAAGATCAGAATGCAAAGCTAAACAACTAGAGGCCAGGGAGTTTTGGCACACACCCAAGACTCGGGAGACAGAGGCAGACGGATCTCCGTGAGTTCAGTGTCACCCCGGGCTACAAAAGATTGGATCTTTTTAAAAGAGAAACAATTCACACAAAGGTGATCCCAGCATTTGGGATCATATGCCTTTAATCTCAGCACTACAGAGGTAGAGACAGGAGCGTTATGGCTGTGTTGAGAAAGGAATATAAAAGGGAAGGGACAGGAATTCACTGCAATGTGGAGTCTGAGGATTTGTGGAGACAGGATCTCACCTTTTCAGTCTGAAGATTTGATAAAAGTCAAAGGTCTCTGTAAACCGGGTGGTGGTGGCGCACGCCTTTAATCCCAGCACTCGGGAGGCAGAAGCAGACAGATCTCTGTGAGTTCAAGGCCAGCTTGATCTACAAGAGCTAGTTCCAGTACAGGCTCCAAAGCTACAGAGAAACCCTGTCTTGAAAAACAAAAAACAGAAAAACAAAAACAAAAAGGTCTCTCTGGTGGTTGACTGCTTTGCTTTGATCTTCTTCTTGAACCCCAATATCTGTCTTTGGGTTTTTACTATTCATACTATAGGAAATGGAATTATTTGGTTAATAAAATTCTCCTTTGAAGCTCAGAATGCAGCTTGATGTACCAGCCCTGGTATTGCATAGATGAAACACTGGTTTGATCCAAAGCTGAAAATACATGCTAAGAATTGTCTTTGTACAAGGAATTAACCAGCATAATGCCTTTACTGCTCTCATCTAGCCAACTGCAGACACAGACAGCAAGTAAATGAAACCGAGGCGATCCCTGTCATCATTCTGAGGTCGAGCAGAGGATTTTCATCTGTTCTTCTTGTTTTCTTATTGAATGAAATGAGCTCAATCTCCACCTGTACTGAATGAGACACCAATGGGCACACAGGAAGTTCATCATTTTCTCTTTACCTACTCATCTAGTGGATATAAATGGAATACTCAGGCCTTTATTGGGGATTAATAAGGGATAAAAAAGATTCACTGCTCCCTTGCTGCTTAAAAAAGATTAAAACAATAAATCAAAAGTATATCTGAGTAAATATCAATGGTGCTGAGTGAATGTGTGGAGTGCAGCATTTGTAGTAGACAGTGTCTGAGAGCACTTTCTAACTGCAGCAACAGATCAGCTCTTCCTGATGACTTACTCAGCTGAGGAATGAAGCAAACAGAAAAGTAGGAAGCATACCATTGATCCATAGAGTTATTGGCCATCAAATATAGTTGTTCAGGGCTTTATTTGTCTTGAAAGATTGATTGGTTTGACTCAAGAACTGTGCTTCTTGATAACTATCTTTTGTAGGACTGAGAAATCTGTCAAAAACCATTCTAATTTTTAACTAGTAATGGATTATATTTCTATTAATATATAACCGTGCACTTTTAGAATGCTTTTGTGGTTATTAATATAAGAAAGCATGAGAAGGCACAGATTAGTCCCATGAAATATTCAGAAATTCAAAGTTTGTGTATTTAAAGTACCATAAATGAGTCTTAATATTACTAAAGGCAATAAAAGTAACATGTGATCCTCAGTGGCTACCATGCAAGGCCTTTATTTCTGCTGCCTGTAGCATGCTCACAATGCAACTGCAAGCTGGTGTTGTTGACCAGTTTTACCAATGATAACAGGCCGAGGATGGTTAAGCTTATAAGTTTATACTAGAGGACTGGATATAATATGCAAAGTTTAACTGTAAATTTGGTATTCCTATTGCTATAGACCTTTACAAGATAGATAAAAGTGTTTTATCACAGTTTGATGGAAGACTGACTGTTAGTGGGAATTAAGTAGCTACCCATGGAGATACTTTTTTCCCAGATCCTGTGAATAAAGATCAATATGATCACAAACAGTTCTGTAAACCTTTATAATAATAGAACTTCAGTCAAGCAGAGAAAATACTGCCACTTAAAATGGAATATCCCATTGTAACAGATCTATGGCATTTTTCAATTTAAAGAATGCTTTAAAGATTCTCTTGAACTTCTGAGAAAATCCTTATAAAGTTACTGCGGGTTTGAAGTCATGGGACCAAGGTATTTATACATGTAATGAAATACCTTGGTAAAATATTTAGTATTAGATTTACATGTGGGTGCTGCACTGACTTGCATTTCCTCTGTTTTTCATAAATAATACTATATTTTAATGATTGTTCACATGAGACAACCTTTCATAGTGTGGACTTTGTACATTTTACACAAAAATATTTTGGAATCTAATGTAACAGCACACATCAATAATCTCAGCATTTAAATGTTGAGTCAAGAGGATTTCTCTGAATCCAAGGCTAGCCTGTGTTACCCAGTAATAACCTACATCATTGCATTGCATAGGTACATATCTTTAAATAAATCAATCAGAATATTTTGGACTTTAGAGCATTTCAGATTTTTGTATCTTCACTTTAGCATTGATCAGTTTGCATGCTAGTTTCAAGTCCAAAGAGCATGAAGACACATGAGGGTAAGGCAGAAGTTGGAGGATAAGATCCATTATGCTGTGTTAGAGATAAATCAAACAGTATAGAGTTTTCCTTTAATGAAACATCACATGAAGAGAGTTAGGTCATACATTTGAAAAACATTCACATGTTTCAAAACTAGTTGTTTAATTGGTAACATAGGTACATTATTTTCAAAGAAAACCATCTGACCTTTGCTGAGTGGCTTTGACCTCTGATACAATGAAAAAGATTCCTGCTTCTGGGTTAAACAAACACCCAAAGGATAATGAAGAGAAGCAAATAATGACTGGTGGAGTAGAGAAGAAACACAAAGCATGTCTGGTTACTAACAGAGGGAAGAAAATGTCATACATGATATACCATGTGAGGTTCTCAACATGCCTGACTTGTGATTTAAAAATATCAGAATTGTTAGGAAAGACAACAATGCATCACTGAAGAGTACACACTGCATGTTTAAGGGAGATTGGCCCCAAGTCTTTATATATTTGATGGCTAGATGCTTGACCTAAAGCAAGAGGCTGATTCTTTCTAACTCTTCTTTCAATATGTATAAAAATAAACAAACACCATTTGCAGCTTTATAAAGGAAATATCCAGAATTTTCATGAAGCAAATTATGACAATAACAGATGCTTGACAGTCATTATTCTCTATGTATGCCTTCTTTTTTCTCTGTATGGCTATCTTCAACAATATTATTAAAAAAGAATTATAGTACTAAAGGAAATTTTCAAATGGAAAGGCCCATGCTGGATAGCCAAGGCTTGCAGCAGGAATGTCTTGCCAGGAGGATCTAACAACTGGGAGGAGCCACGCTTCCCACGACTTCTGGGGGGCTTGCAAAGGCTTCTTGACACGGAGGCTTCTAGGATGTATCATCCTTCTTACATGGCTACTTTTCTGCATAGTTAATATATTGCTAAAATATTAACATAATGCAAAATCTGTACAGCTTACACTATACCCTACAACCATTGTTGTTAAATTTATAGTGAATCTCTGTTTTAAATAATTAATACAAATTTATGGCAATTTTTTGCTTTAGATAATTAATAAAAGTATTATGAAAAGCCCATCTGAGATGCAACTATAATTAAAGCTTTCTCAAATTTTTGTCTGGTTTTTTTTTAATAAAGTTCTGTCTATGAATCTATCTTCATGGATAGTGCAGACTTTCTAGTGTGGTTCCTTTACAGGTCACCTGTAGACCTGTCATAACCTCTCACCCAAGCTCTGTAAGGAAACCTTATAAATCCATTGTTTCCCCTGAATGAACTGTGGTGGCACTACAGTTTGTAGATGGGACCTTATTAAGAGAGAATATTGTTGACCGAGTTTTCTGCCCCATCAGATCCCACATCCATTTACTCCCAAATAAACACACAGAGGCCTATATTACTTATAAACTGGTTGGCCTAATAGCTCAGGCTTCTTATTAACTCTTATAACTTATATTAGCCCATAAGTCTTGTCTTTGTTAGTCACTTAGCTTAGTACCTTTTTTGGCGAGGCAGTCACATCTTGCTTGCTCTGTGTCTGGTTTCCTCTCTGTCTGGGTGACGACTGAAGACGGAAACTTCCTTTTTCCCAGAATTCTCATTGCCCTGACTATAATTCCTGCCTGGCTATTGGTCAATCAGTGTTTATTTAAAATACAAGTGACAGGGTACAGGCCATTGTCCCATAGCAGGATATGTTGTTTATATCACATCAGGGAATGAATTCTCACAACAATCGACAAAGACAGGGCAGTGACTGCCTCTCTGGCAGAGGGAAAACCCATACCACACAAATACTGTTCTGTGTCCCTGTCAATATATATGTAATCAGATGTGACTCATAGCTGTCAGCCTCTCAGATCAACCACCAATACCAACATGGGTTAGGTATCAACTCTCTCTTGAAAGCCTTATTGGAATAGCATTTGACCTTTAATGACCTGTCTTCAGTTTTAACATCTCCATCAATTGAAGGTGATTGATCTGACCAAACCTCCAATGAGCAATAAATGGGCTCATTTTCATAAGATAAGCATATTCTTATTAATGTGCTTATAAAAATGTACACAGATACCCACACAGCAAGCCCAGAACACAGCAGCAATAACATGTTAGCAGTTCTTTGTTCTTTGTAGACTGGGACCTTTGCTGTTTAACTGGTCTGCCTTTTGAGAAGTGTGTAATGAAACACGGGTGTAGAGGTGAGGAAGTTAAATTTTATTGTGTGTGAGGTGAGAAACTTTTGAAGGATGTTGAGGCTTTATTTGACAAATGAAAAACAATCACAGTAATCACTGTTGGAATAACACTCAGGTGAATGGAAGATTGAAATTACAGAGCCTGTCATGAATCGACAATAGCACCTGAGGTCCTAGATGATGTTGTTTGAGTTGGAAAGGAATTGGAGGAGATAGTGAGACTGTCACAGAACGTGGATTAGTGAATTACATGTGAAAGAGAGTAAAAGGAGAGAAGGGATGGAGGGTCCACTGTTTTGTGGTGAATTTAATAGATATTCCGACAGGCAGCTTATATGGAGCTGAAAGAGTTTAAGGACAAATGAAGCAGAGATAAAAAGTTTCTATATTTGGATTATTTGTCTAAAGATTTTGGAAGAAGAGCAGAGAGTGCCTGTGCAAGCCTGTTGACTTTGAGTTCCAACTATATAACCTATGGTAGAAGGAAAAACGTAACTCCCTCAAGTTTTCCTGTGACTTCTACACATACAGTATAGCACTAGGATTCTTGCATGCACAAATACATATCACACATACACATGCAAATAATAACAACAACAATAATAATAATAACCTAAGTCAAATAGCAGAAACAGACCATTTTAGCTACATGTTAAATGGATTCAAGTAATAAATTTGAAAATATTTTACTTATTAATAGTCGGTACTCGGTGATGTAGATCTATATATAATATAATCCCAGCTAGTCAGTAGACTAAAGCAGATAAATTCACAGTTTAAGGTTACCATCATTTATAGAGTTAATTGATAAGCCAGAATAACACACTTAGTCTCAAGGTTGTACTGAAAGGTTTCTACAGAAACTTCATCTCAGAGAGTATAAAGAGAGTTGGTGATGTACCCCAATTTAGAGCCCTGGCCTGCATACATAATACCCTAGGTTCAAGCTCTAGTAGTGGAAAAAATGACTCTGAGTTAAAATAAAAGCAAACTCAATAAAAATTGTACCATTACATACATTGATGGTAATACAAAAATAGACATATAAGTTGATGACAGCATACACTGTATAATCATTGTCAGTACAGCAGTTTGAGTAGACAGGAAACTGGAGACTGTAGAACCCTTTGAAGACTGACTCTGACATTTTCCATAAGAATACACATTCAAGTTCAAAATAAAACTCAATTTATGGAACTATTCAGAAGACATGTCAGCATGGTTGGTATTAGAACTTCGCAGAAATTCTTTTCTAATTTGTCAGCTTCCCTTGGGGTTTGTTGGAAATATGAAGAGTAATACATGAAAAAACAATATCTCAGGGAATGAAGCTACAAGGTTAATAATAGTAGAATTTATGAGCCCTACCTTATGATTACATATGGTTATAAATTGTAACTGTGAATAATTAGTAGACAAGTGTATTGTTCTAAACTCATGGGAGGGAAAAGAAAGCTGTTAGAATTGAGCTCATATTGCCAATGTTTGGTATGTTCCCAGACACACACACACACACACACGGGGGAGCGGTACACAGAGACACTTGAGAGAACAAGATAGGGTAGGTTAGAAGGAGAAAGAACGTGAGGGAGAGCAAGAGAAAATATGAATACTATTAGGACATAAAACAATACTAAGTAATGTCTATCATCATGGTGAGTTAGCATGTGATGGAATTAACTTCCAAGAAAAAAAATTAGGAAAAACAAGAGCACCAATGCACACAGAGGAGTAAGCTGTGACTTTTCTCTTAGGAGACTACAGTTGTATTGTGCCAAGCAATATTACGCGAAGCCAAATAGATTTCTGTTTGAGTTGAACAGGCAAGAGAGGAACTAGACAAGACAATAAGACAGGGAAGAGGTTGTCAAAACCATCTTAGTAGTGGAAGGGTTGCAGAGAAGCTGCCAGACAGGTAGAGGAAAGCATTTCACACAGATGAAGGAGACATAAACCAGCAGCACTAGGTTTAGGGTGGAAACTGGGCTAGCAGGGATATCAGCAGGGTGGAGTCACCATGAAGGTCTCTTAGCGGAGGTCCACAGTGTATCCTAGTTATAGCATCCTTTCTGGAACTGGTCTCTTAGACAGATTGCAATGGACACTTGCACAGCTAGGAAGGAAGAAAGGGAGTTATGCCAAAACGTTCAGCTTTTAAGGCATTTTGTTCTCAACCTGCCAAGAGCAGGGCTGCTGCCAACCAATTAAACATTTCTTAAAGTCTGAAAGTTAGAATGTAGCTGCTATATGTATGTTTTGTTCATATTTTAAAATATTATTGCTAAAATGTTTTAAATATTCTCGTGTTAGACAATGGAATTTTTTAAGAATAATTTTCTATATTTTAAAACACTGCTCTGAAACATGAAGATGATATGTGTTTGGCACTCACTAATGCTTTCTGATAATTTGGTTTAATGTTCTTGGCAAGGAAAATGTGAGCTGGCTACTTTCCTATTTTCTGTCCTGCTTTCTTATTATCTAAATCTAGTTAAAAGAAAGATACTTTTATAGGATCCAAACTACATATTCAAACACTAATACTTCTGTGTATTAACAATGAAAAAAACTAAAGAGCACAGTCTATATGCACTGGATCTGAGAGTCTAACATTGTAGTCAGTTGTCCACCTCCATCAGTACCATCCAGAGGTTCAGGTACAGCTCTTATATACATGTATCATCATCTATAAACCCTCCTGAATCACATTCAAAGCTAAGTGATGTCAACTTTGATAATAATTGTTGCAAGAGGAGCAGGCTGCGTCCCTGGCGCAGGGCCCCTTGTTCCGTCCTGCCTGGCTTCCGGTGCCCGAAATAATTATACAGAAACTGTATTTATTTAAATAATGTCTGGTCCATTAGTTTTAGATATTTATCAGCCAACTTTGATCAATCATTGATTGATATCTTATACGAACAATAATTCTACAGTTCTAACTTGCTACAAAGCAAACAACCAAATGTAGAGGTTAGGACAGAGCCTCGCAGCAAAGACTGCATTACAGACAGAAGGAAGTCATGTAAATCAGACAGAAACAGGTGTGTGAAGATATGACTCACTGGCAGATTCATTCAAAAGAACTTCATAAACCATGCTTTATTCTCTATGGAGAGAAAGACGGGTGGGGAAAGAAGAGAGTCGGGTCAGAAGAGCAGAAAGACAGGATGAGGCAAGCAGAGAGTCATGGATAAAGAGGGCAGAGAGACATGGATGAAGAAGGCAGAGAAGGGGTAGCGAGAACAGAGAGACGGGTGGGGAGAGCAGAGAGAAGGGATAGAGAAAGCAGAGGAACGGGACAGGAAGAGCAGAGACAGGGTGGGGAGAGCAGAGAGACTAGATGGAAAGAGCAGAGAGGGAGAGCTTGAAAAATTGGCAAACTGAGCCCGGACAATTCCCAGATTTGCAGAGCTGATCAGGAGGTTTTTAAATCTGTACTTGCAACCCATCTGGCAGCTCCCCCACCTCACTTCACCTCCTCAGAGCCACCATGCTAGACACAACACTGAGTTTAACCATTTGTGGAGAAGGGGCTCCACTCTGAATCTATTAGAGACACGTTTGCTCTGTGGTGTCTCATTTTAAATTTTGTGAATCTCAACAGATGGTTTTGTCCCCCCCAAAAAAATAAGAATAAAGGGGGATTATGCAGTAGTGAAATTAAAGGGCATGAAATTCATATAAATCATGTTTATCTTTAGCCCACTGATAGCACACTGCCTAAGTAGCCATTTGCTGCCTGCCTCTGAGTAGGATTTTACAATTACGTATCCTGAATCCATGTTCCCAAGCCATGGCTGTTCATATTTGACTCCAGAAGAGAGAAAAATCTGGAACATGTTCGATTCTTTTAAGTGTCTCAGATCTCTTTCTCCTTATCATCAATTGAGCTTTCTTATCTTTACACAGATGAACCTTCCATAAAATTTACACAAAAGCACCTGTTCCCCCCAGCCATCGTGGCACCACCTTAACACTCAGGAGACGCAGGTGGTTGGTTGCTAAGGGCCGTCAATAGTAAGGAATTGTACTGAAATCTGTTTTTTGAGTCTCCTTTTTGAGTCTGGGCATGTGGATATCTCTGGGGTGTTGTTGTCTCTTACCAACCAGGCATGTTTGACAGTCTTTGCATCTTCAACTCTGTAGCTAATGGTTGGTAGTCTTGTAACAACACTTAATTGGTTTAATTAGATGTCTTGAATATGTCATTGGGGATACATAGAGAGGAAATTGATGAAGCAAGGTGTGATTAGAGACAGGATACATAGAGAGGGGTCAGGAGGAAAAGCATTTCAGGTTCCCAATTGAGTAGAGTACGGTTGTGGGGTAAAGTAAAAATTCTTCTGGAATTGGAGACAAGGTAGTTGATATTAGTGTCCTCTGAGACTTAAGGAAGCAGGGTCCTGTTGCATTTTCTTTTTATGAAGAAGAATTATCTTTGAGGTGGAGGGGTAAAGGGTTTGAGGTGGGATAAGCAAATCCAATGAGGAAGGTCATCAAGCTTAGAAGCTGTTGGAGTTACAAGAATCACTTTGATCTGGCCCTGCCATTTAGCAGAAAGAGGTAAGGGGCATTGGTCTGGAGGAGAGAGAAGGACCTGGTGCCCGATGCTGGTTAGAGATGGACAGGGCTGGTATGTGGTTTTGGTAGGGGTTAGGGAGTAGTCAGTAAAGTTCATAGAAAGGAACAGAGATGATAAAGTAAGGGGATAAGTAGGTAGGTGATCAGAAAAGAGGTGAGGATTCAGATGAGAGACAGGGAGTTAGAACTGGCCACCCATATATTAATTCAAAGGGTGAGATGGAAAGGGATTAATTAGGGATGGCCTGGAGCCTGAAAAGCGCTGGAGACAAGAACTTTACCCAGTCAAGGTGAAGTTCCTGTGACATTTTAACAAGAATGTTTTTAAGGAGTGGTTAGTTCATTCTGTCTTTCCTGAGGACTGGCAGAGGTATGGGATATTAAAATTCACAGGGACATTGAGAGCTTTAAATAGGGTTTGGGAGATTTGAAAGGTGAATTCAGGACCGTTGTCTGACTGAAGAGAGGCTGGAATTCCGAATCAGGAGATAATCTCCTGGAAAAGGAGGTCAGAGACAGTCTGGGCCCTCAGGTTAGAGGCAGGAAATGTTTCTATCCAGCCTGAGAACTATCCACTAGGACAAGGAAATACATAATTCATATGATGGTAGGCATTTGGTAAAGTTAAGTTGCCAATCATTCCCTTGGAGGAAGTCCCTGGCTTGGTGGGTAGGAAAAGGGGGGCTATAATACCTGGAATTAGGGTCTGACATTTCACAAGTTTTAGAAGAGGCAGTAATAGTTCTTAAGAAATGCATGTTCTCAGAAGTGGGCTGGAGGTGAGCCTTGACACAGTGAAAGAGATCCTGGCTATTAGGATGTAAACAGAACAGGATGTGTCCAGTGTCAGGAGGTGACCCTGTAGGTTGTAGGTTGTAGGATATGGGTTGTAGTGTATGGACTCCCTGTGGTGGGTGAGGTGAATCTGGGCCTTGAGGGCTGCAGCTCTGGCTACCTCATCAGCCCATTGTTTTCCCCTAGAGATAATGGAGTTGTTAGTCTGAGGAGACTGGAAATGAATAATTTCTATAGTTTGGGGAAGATGGGCAGCTTTTAGCAAGGCCATAATTTGACCTGAGTTAGTCATGGGTCCTCCTTTTGTTGTAAGTAGCCCATGCTCTTTCCAGATAGCAGCATGGGACAGGAAGATATGAAAAAGCATATTTGGCATCTGTGTAAACATTTAGGAAAGGCACAGGTGCCAGCTATTAATTAAGCCTGTTGGTTAGTAGTGTGGCAAGGAGTTGCCTATGCTTCCACGACCCCAGTATCTGACACCATGACATAGCCTGTTCCATGGGTCCCCTTGTATTAAAAGGAGCTGCCATCTGTGTAGCAGGTATAGGTGTCCTGAAGCAATGTATCTGCTGCATGTTTGAAGGATGAGGCAGAAGTTCTTTTAGGGTTTTCATGCAAGAATGAGATGGGGAGTTGGTGTGGGAAGTCCTTTTGTACATGTGTTGCTTTTATTGGTTAATGAATAAAGAAGCTGGCTTGCCTTGTGATTGGGCAGAGTAGAGCTAGGTGGGGAAAACTAAACTAAATGCTGGGAGAAAGAACTTAGCTAGGTGGGGAAAACTAAAATGAATGCTGGGAGAAAGAAAGGCAGAGTAAGAGAGAAGCCATGTAGCACTGTCGGAGTCAGACAGAACTTTAGCTGATAAGCCACAGTCATGTGGCAATACACAGATTAATCGAAATGGGTTAAATTCAATGTAATATAATGTAAGAGTTAGCCAATAAGAAGCTAGAGCTAATGGGCCAAGCAGTGATTTAATTAATACAGTCTGTGTAATTATTTTGGGGCTAAGAGGCTGGGAACAAACTAGCGGCCTCCTTGCAAAAAACTAAGCCATCCCTCAGGAGACAGTTGAGACACCATCACTTGGTGAACGTTCTGCTAAATCGTCTTCCACTTATTTCCATCTTCTCAGTGGCACATTGAGATCTCACACAAGTCATATCCTCATGCGACTCTGTTCTTGCTTACGGTGTTCTGAGATTGAGATATTATTTTATTACTTATCAATCTCTTGTTTTATTGCATGCCTGATTTGATGAGTAATTTTTTTATAAAATATAATTTCTACATATGAGTTACTACTAGGACCCAAAGAATTAAAACTTGGATACTCAGTGAGAATAATGATGAATAGACAGATATTTATTGTCAAAGACTATAAATCAATACTCCTGGCTACACTTATTTCAGGCTTGTTATTAGAGCATCAAAAGTTCCCTTAAACTAATGCAAGGGATAAAGCACAAAGTAAAGTGACCAAAAGGGACTTTAGTTAGGACTAAGTGTTCCCTCTGACACAGTATTGATTTCATGGCTATGGAATATCAATATGGTGCTTCCTCCAAAAATTAAGTCTAGACCTTCTATAAGACAATGATAGCTTGCCTAGTGTGTACACACACACACACACACACACACACACACACACACACACACACACACACATATACATGAAGAACTCTAAGGCAATTTCCATGTTCATAGTAAAACCATCTGCAACAGTTAAATTCAGGAGTCAGTTTTGATGACCATCAACAGAAAAATAAATATACAAAATGTGTTACATTTTTCTTTCTTTGAAAATATTATCATGAGAGGTCTCTGTGATTGAATGTTTAATAACAATGTTCCAACATTTGCTCAAAATGATTAAATATTGAACTGTCTATTGCAGGTGAGCTTTATATTGCAGAGAGCTAGTGTTAGCTAGCACCCCAGTATATGAGTATACAATCTCATTACATTTCTGAAGAATTGCAATTCCCACACACTTTGAGTAATGTTACTTCATTAGAGTGAGAGAAGAGTATCCTGGTGTTCACAATGTCTATGAATGAATCCCCAACAATGTGGGGTATGTTGAATTATATATTGAGTTCAGTTTTATGTGTTTCTTTCCTTCCTTTTATCCCTCTTTCCATCCATTTCTCCTTTCCTCACCTTTACTTCTCTCACACATATGCACAAATATATTGATACAGATACACACATTAAAAACACAGTTTACTGATTTCATGTAACCATCTCAAAATATTTTCTACTGATATTGAATTCTTCTTCTTAGGCCATTTCACCCTGCAGTGTGTCTTCTTGGTGCATTTCACCCTGCAGTGTGTCTTCTTGGTGCATTTCACCCTGCAGTGTGTCTTCTTGGTGCATTTCACCCTGCAGTGTGTCTTCTTGGTGCATTCTTGACCTAGGTTGAGAAACATATGCCTGTGCTTGGCCTCATTTTTCTCTATGGAATAACTGATCATTCAATTTGTTGTAATAAAATTGTCATGTTTTGCCCTTTATTTGAAAACCGTAGATATGAATATACATTTGTGATCTATTTTCTTTTTTTGTCACTTCTTTTTTTTCCATACATTGTTTTGTTTTATTTTTTCCATTCAGAAACATAATTAAAGAAATAAAATTTTTACCTTTCTTCCCCTTCTCCTGGTCCCCTCCCACTACCTCCCCACCTCTGTGATCTATTTTCTTACGTATCTTTTTTGTAAGGAGCTAATAATGAATGTGGAAGAGTTTCTCCACTCATCCAAGATGGCTGCATCCAGCAACATCAGGTAGCAGTTAAGAAGCCTGGGAAGTGTACAATGCATTAAATCTTCACTCAAGTCACTGTCATTGTGTAGCTCCTTCGTGTCAAAAAGTTCAGCCATTACCAACAGTTGTAAACCAAATTTCTAGTACTGGTCCTACCTGACAGACACAAGGACTCATAACTAAACAGGACTAAACAGGAAAAAAAATCGTCTTTCTTCTGCAGCCAGCAATCAGTGTGTTTTCCCTATCAAAATCTTTTATGAAGTTCATTTTTGTTGCTGTTGTTTCTTTCCTAGCATAGCGGAAGCTTGATCATAAGACACTAAATTGAATTCTGGGATATTTTATGTTTTTAGTGAGAAAAATTTCATTCTTATTCCTTATTTATTCTACATATTGGACCCAATATTATCCAGTGAATATGGGGACTCAGATAGTAGTCAAAAAATGTTGTCACATATTTAAGAAAACTAGGTGGCTATTCTCATTAACATCTACCTCATATTTGCCAACATGACTCAGATCCAATAAAATGTACACTTTTTCATCATGTTTTCATTAAGTTTTAAAATTGTATACAGCAAAAACTACTGTCCCGATAAAGATCTATAATTTTGGCATCATTTCAAACTGTTTCCTCACACTCCTCTGCTTCATATTCCACAGGCTGCATCAGAAAGCTCTTATTCTGGTTTGTATCTTTAGTATCCCGAGATCTGAAGCCGGGTTAAAGAAACCTACCATATAGTGCCCATGCTATGCCCACTCTATGTTGCCCAGAACATTATTTAACTCAATATGCTTTTCTGATATATTCATGAATTTATTAGAAAATTACTGCATCACATGGCCAGTGTACACTAACTCAGAACTGCCACAATGATTCTAAAACATTGGTTCCACTTTGCTCTCTCAGCTGACACTCCATCGGGATCCCAGTTAATCTACTCCTCTAAGAAGTTTTGAATTGTGGGTCCCTTAATTTGGAATTTTTATTTGCATTATTTTGATATCAACTAATCAAATTACTTTCTTATATTCTTTCGTAAAATATCTGGGCAGGCATCATTGTCATCTTTACTTTTTGATTAATATGTTTTCCTGTTTTGATTCATTGACTTGTAAATTTTCTTCATGTACCCTAAAGACAAATAATGTTTAAAATATACAGAATACAATCATTTTATATCAGTTTAAGTTTTTCCTCAATGGTTGTATTTATATATCATTTTTTGTAAAGTCTGTGACGTTTTTCTTATAATATATTTACAGACACACACATATATGTATATATACATAAACACACCCATATATCTATATATTCATATGTATATATATGCATATATGTATATATTTCTTCCTGCAAACTCTAAAGAAACTCCCTTGTATTTTATCTGGAAATACTGTATTTTTATCTTAGTAAGAGTTCATTTGGATAGACTTGGAAATAAATTTGGAAATAAACATTGTATAGGAATCAAGTTTAATTTCTTTTACAGTCTCATCTAGTTATATTTCTTAAAGGGTCATCTAGTTATATCTACACTACTGGTTTAAAAAACTTAGCCGGGTGATGGCGGCACACACCTTTAATCCCAACACTCAGGATAGCAGAGGTAGGTGGATCTCGGTGAGTTTAAGGACAACCTGATGTACAGAGTGAGTTGCAGGACATTACTAACAGAGAAAACTTGCCTTGAAAAACTAAAGAAAAAAATGAAAAAAACTTTCTTTTCCACCTTTGATATGGCATTTTTTAAAAATTGAATGATTAAAATGTTTTCTTGCCTAGAGTCAATTTATTAAACTGCTCAGATGTGGAGTATAATACATGTAGACAGTACCTCTGCTTAAATGGAGACCTGGGGAAAGTCGTCATTATTACCCACTTACAATGCAGCACAGTGTACAAAGCTTGAGCCACAGTATATTCCAACCTTGTTGGAGGAATTAGTCTTGAGTCACTTAGACATTAAAAATGTCACTGCCCCTCATAAATTCTGTGGACTTTGCTGAGTTATTGGAGTTCATGTAGGAAATTACTAAGCCTGAGGATATTCTTGGAATCTTTAAGGTATGAAAACATCTTTTGTGAAAATTGAATGACCATGGAATGAACATTATTCATACATTTTTCTATCTTTAGGACGTTGTTTGAAGCACTAAGAGATCCAGGAATCTTAATCAAGCAGGTCTCTCCTCAATGGGGGAGATAAAATCAAATAACTAACTGCCTTCCATCCAGAAAGCTGAGAGTGGATTCTGTTAACAACCTGGTGACCCTTTTTTCTATTTGTGGATTCAGACCTTACGTACCTTTTACTATAAGACAGACTTCACCCAAATTCCCCAGAATGATCAGTCCAGACTCTTCCTTCTGTGGACCACTACCCATCCCCAGGGGAGAGGTCACATGTACTTTATGGCTTGCTGACATCTTTGCTATTAGTCAGAGACTACACTAGATTCTGGCTTTTTAAAACTATAGAACCCGCCTTCACGGCACTTCATACAGGGGTTTCTATTTAGTTATACCATGAGCTTTATTGTGAACCTGGAATTGGGCTGGTTGGACTTACTGTTGCCTGGAAACCTTTTCCCAAATTGCGCTGTGTTTTAAATATGCTGACAATAAACTTCCTGGCACTAGACTCCCCGAAGTCTGATCCACATTAACAAATTTACTCTCCTGGGTCAAGGAAGAAATAAAGAAAGAAATTAAAGTCTTCCTTGAACTCAACGAAAATAAAGAAACAACATACACCAACCTATGGGACACTATGAAAGCAGTGCTTAGAGGAAAGTTCATAGCACTTAGTGCCCACATAAAAAAAACAGAGAAAGCACACATTAGTGACTTAACAGCACATCTGAAAGCTCTGGAA
>PVIU01027953.1:0-19681 GCA_004026605.1 Ondatra zibethicus | reverse complement strand
GAGATTAGGGATACAAGGATCATATCTAAGTATAATAAAAGCAATATATAGCAAGCCGACAGCAAACATCAAATTAAATGGAGAGAAGCTCAAAGCCATTCCACTAAAATCAGGAACAAGGCAAGGCTGTCCACTGTCACCATACCTCTTTAATATAGTGCTTGAAGTCTTAGCAATAGCTATAAGACAGAATAAGGAGTTCTCTTTTAATATTGTGCTGGAGTTTGCGAAAGAGTGGACAGGTGGCTGCCAGAGGTTCACAGAGATACATGTCACAGTTGAGAGAGTGGCAGGGTGTCCCATGACCATCTCTATCCGTGAGTGAATTTCAACTCACAGTGCGTACTACTGAACAAAAGCAACTGAATAATTTGAACTTGTAGTGTAAGCAAAACTTCAAGTTCCCAATTTTGAGGAAGTTATGTTAATATATGTACTATTTTTAATAATTATATGTAATTACTCAATTGCCTCATTAATTTCAAATTTTATGTTGAGTAACCATTATAACATTTTTACTTAGTTTTCTGGGGTTTTAGAATGACTTTTACATTTGGAGGGTTTAATCCAATATGGTTGATGTCTAATAGAATTATATTTTCAAAACCACAAAACATCTCCTTAGGTAATGTTTCCCCCTTCTGTATTTCACAACATTAATTTTCAGCATAGTAAGAAAAAAAACCTTAGAAGTAAGATTAGCATCAAATTTTCTTAGTTAAACTATGAAATTTCCCAGATATATTGACTGTAAAATGGGGGATATGAGTATATGGATACAAATATGAATTGCATATTGTATCTTGAGAAGAATAATCACAATAATCAAGTAAAACAAAAGCAAAATATAAGAGAATCCTTGTCCAAAAGAAACACTATTTGTTTATCATATCACTTACTACTAATTATGTAAAACTAAGAACAATTTTACTACTCTCCAGACTGCCCCCAAGTAAGCACAACTTTTCACATCTGATGTTCTCACTCATTCAGGTCATCTTTCTGGAGACTGGAAAGTGTTCTGTGGTTCAAGTGAGTAATAGAGTACTGCAGAGCTGGGGTATTTTTACCACTGGGCACCCTTTACTCATTTGAGAATAAAACTGGAATTCCTCCTGCTTTTGAAGGAAAATGATACTATAAGAAGCTTTTATAATTTTATTTTCACTCTTTAAATTGCCATTCCCTTAAACTTACCAAGTTTTACTTTCCAGAATAGTTTCTCGTAGCTACTTAAGTCAAAGAGCCAGTGATTCCTGGGTCTAAAATACCCTGAAAGCAAAATTAACTTTTAGTCTGCCCAAGTAATCATTCTTTTGAATAGTAATCTAATTGTCTTAAAATTAATATGTTTGTCTAAGGAAATGGCTCCTGAATGCATCAAATAGTTCCATATGATATTTCTATTTAATTCACTAGTTCAAAGGTCATACAAATTACATTGTATAAAATAAATGCCAAATTTGTATAGCCAACAAATTTTTTATTTTCTTTTTCAAACAAACCTTATGCATGCTACTTTAAAATCCTACTATCTTAATACAGAGGCAACAACAAAATATAATGTAATGCATAATGTAAAACATAATAAATTTAATAATTTATTAGTGTTAAAAATATACTAGTATAATAGTGCAGGCTTTAGTACAACTAAATATCACAAAATATGATAATTCATTCAATTTCTCAAGATTGCCTTTTATCATGGATATAACTTTCATTTGAAAAAAGTATGTATTATATTAATTTCATATATTATTTAGTAAAATTATATCTAGAATAAAGTGTACAAACTCACGTTACAATAAATGTGTCATGGTTAATTTTTGTACTTTAGCAAGAGTTTAATACTGTCATAAAATTTAAAAGGAAGCGTCCATTTTTAATTAAACTATAATCAAGATTTACAAAGGAACTCATAAATAATTCTTAGTAGGAAAGGTGCTATTGAGACTTTTTGAACAGGTGTTTTATTTGATTACACACATTAGATAGGTCAAAAATGTTCTAAGCTTCTTTATCAGTTCTGAAAATTCACAATGTGTTGACTGTAAAGTTTTAAAGCCAAATATGGCTCTCATGCCTCTGATTTGAAACTGGGTGTTCCCTAAAATAAAACACATTTCTCATCTTTCAGACTTATTTTGATGTAGTTTATTCCACTAGTTTTGAACAATATCTATCTGTATTGTTTCTTGGAATCAACATGGCACAGCTAGGGGTCAGTTTTAAACCTGTTCAATCCATAGTAATAACCAAAACTTAAAAGTCTTGGTTGAATTTCCTCACATATTTAATAGCAATTAGTGACAAGTCAAGGAGGATGCTTCAAAAAGCATTTGCTGCTTTTCCACGAGACCACAGTTTTGTTACCAACACCCATATGCCAGCTCATAATGACTTGTAACTTCAGCCTCAGAGAATGAGTAGCTCTCCTCTGGCATCCATGTACACACACACACACAAATGCATATATATATATATATATATATATATATATATATATAGAGAGAGAGAGAGAGAGAGAGAGAGAGACAGAGAGAGAGACAGAGAGACAGAGAGACAGAGAGAGAGAGTCAGAGACACCCATATAAATCTATACAAAGGCATACACGTAAAATCAGAATAAATATTAAAATGTTTTAATAATATTTAAGATATTAAGAAGTAAAATTTACCGTATAGAATGAACTTTATTAATCACGTTTAAATAATTTAGTACTGTTTCGAAAGTATTATAGAAGGGCTTTTGGGAAAGGTTAAACTTCTGTTTCTGAGAGTAAAACAGTTCAGGGGACTTATTACTGTATTATGGAGTTTGACTTCACTGTCTATTTGGAGCTGATACTATCTTTCCTCTATCTTATTTCTACATTCACAAGCAAATTAAAAAAAAACTATTACTGGACCAATTAAAAAAATTATTGTCAAGTGGAAGACAAATGGAAAGCTATCACTTATAAAAGAGCCTACTATGTGTTAAGCATTGAGAGTTTTATTTTTTCATTAATGTGGTTTTCTGTTCCTTTCTAGAGATAAAAACCACAGAAAGGCATTGATGGTATCTGACCAACTGACCAACTCACAAAATCTGTTTTTTAGGAAATGCAGATTTGGTGATCTGATTTGGAATTCCCCTCTGTATGCTCTGAATAATATTGGTTAATAAAGAACTGTCTTGGGCCTGCACAGGCAATAGAGGTAGGTGGGGAAAACTAAACTGAATGCTGAGAGAAAGGAGGCAGAGTCAGAGAGAAGCCATGTAGCCCCGCCAAAGACAGATGCCAGAACTTTAGCTGGAAAGGCACAGCCACATGGAAGTACACAGATTAATGGAAATGGGTTAAATTAATATGTGAGTTAGCCAATAATAAGCGAGAGCTAATGGGCCAAGTAGTGACTTAAATAATATAGTTTCTGTGTGATTATTTTGGGGCTGAGCAGCCAAGAAACAACAAGCGGTCTCTCACAACAAAATGGCACCCATTAGCTGATCTTATATAATGTTGTTTAGCATCATTTGAAGACATCAGATACACACTTAATTCCTTTTATCTATAAAGATTTTGAGGCACCTACCTCTCTCAGAACACAGAGATTCTTAACAGACCATAGAAGCCTGTGTACAAGTCTACCAATTAGTGCCTTTCACTTTAAGGGACAGTTTTAGTGCATTTATTTTGCTCATATGCATTCTTCTATGTCTTTTAATGTTTTAACACCTATTACGTATTGTAAGTTACTATGCATACATTACAATGAGTTTCATTATATTTTCATACATATGACTATTTCTTTTAAAATACTTAAATATTTCTCTGATTATTCCATATGTTGTATTTTTATCAATGCCACCCAGTCCTTGATACTTCTGAATTCCATCCATATTCCATGCCCACCTAACTTTGTGTTCTCATTTTTTGTTTTTAAAATAGTTTGTGCTGCCTATGCTGGGTATGACCATTCACTGAAGCTTGGCTCACTTACCAGTGAACCCACCCATAAAAGAACCAGTGTTCTCTCAGAAGCTATCAGTTTCCCACAGCTTCTCATCTTGGAATAGCACCTCTCCTCTCTGTGCTTAGATTTTGTCTACCTTGTACTTGATGTCACAACTTTGAGTTCATAAGGGTAACCTTTTTTTTTTTTTTTTCTAAGATTGTTTCTCTGGAGTCATCAAGCATCTCCAAACCTTGCGATCATTTCCTTGCTTCTTCCTTGGTGGTCTTTGAGCCTTGGAATTAAAGGAAATGATTCAGATTCACATTTAGTTCTTTAGCATTCCAAAGTTTTGTATTCTGTGCTCCTTGACCAGTTGTGAGTCTCTGTTAACCTCTATTTACAGGAAAAAAAAATGAAGCATCTCTAATGAGATATGAAAAATGCTCTGATCCATGAATATAATAATAAGTCATTAGAAGTTGATTTAATTTTGAAACCATTTCTAAGGGGATATTTTCAACACACTAAAGGAATCACATAAAATTGAATTTCCAAGAAAGAAAATGATGTGGAATATACAGAGGCTTAGTTAATGATCTTATCAATTCTTCCTACACACCAGGTTTATGGACTACACTCTCTTTCTACACAGAGTAAGTCACTGTATAATTAATTGTATAAAGTCTGTGACAAGACTTTATAATGTGTATTTCCATAATGCTCATTTTACTGATGAGCACACTGAGGCAAAAACATTGATTCATTCACTCATGCATATCTGCCCCTGGAACCATTGCTTTCAATATCAGTTAACTAATTTTGGAACCTTTGATCCTTCCAATTATTGCTGAAAATAACTTTTGTTTGAGGACTCATTTTATGCCAAATACCATTTTATCTCATCCTTCTATTTTATGAAATTCTTGAATTCTTCCAACAAAATATGCATCATTATTTTTATGTTGCTTGCTAGGAAGCCTACTTTAACACAATGGAGTCATCTGACAACGTTAATTCAAGCACCCTATGCAGTGGCTCTGATGAAAATCCAAGACTGTAGAACTCTCATTTCTAGAGGATTATTATAATTGCAAGGTTTATAACATGGCCTAATCTAATTTTAGTTATTTTTATTTTCTCCATCTGTGTTTCAGTGTCTTCCCAACTAACAGTCATGGGTTGCTCCGGGTCTTTTGCATCGACCTTCATTCTTCACCCACTGGTATAGTCTTCATTTCCATAATTGAATTTGAGTACCATTCCAAAAAAATGAAATAAAAAAAACAAAATAAATACAATTTAAAAAACAACAACAACAACAAAAAAAATAGAGCTTTACCTTCAAGACAAAGACTCTTGTACTAGAATTCAACACTGTTGCTTAGCTAAATTGATATGGCAAAAAAAAACCTGTTGCTTAAATAGTTATGCTTATACACTTACAAATGCTATTTTCATTTTTAGTGAGAGAAGTTTTATTTTCAGTGATCTATGATGAATGCAGAGGCTCATCATTGCTCAAGATGTTCTGAATAAAATATAGATAAAGATGCCCTCTAGACAGGGAAGTATACCTCCCTAAGGCTCAAGGAATATTTGGGAAAGAGGGATCAGGAAGAAAGTAAGAACCAGAGGAGACCGGGAATGGTTGTGACATGTAATAATTCAGGACATTGACACTGCCGTTGCAAACACGATCTCTTTCCTTACACCAGGCAAGTGTAAGATTTGGCCTATCACTATGTAATCACGGGTTGAAATGTAGTTAATGGAGCTCTAACCCTCCCTTTTAAAGAGTTGGCCAATAAAGGATTCTTGGGATTCACAGTCATTTCTTTAATTTTTACACTAAATGATGATTCAATCCATGGCCACACAGAACGTCTTGATTAAAACAGTGCATCATAAAACCAAACAAAAGCATGAGAGATAAAAGAGACCTACGGCAAGAAGGAAGGCATCACAGAGATTCGAGTGCAAGCAGAATTGACAATGCTCATCTACAAAACTGTTGTCTCAAAGAATAATTTGAATCCACAAAAATAAGGACAATACTCAGAATTCATAGCTGATGCTGATACATTGATAATCCTCCAATTTATTTTTGCTCTTGTCTACAACTCATCTTGTATCTTATCTCTCTTTTTAATACTTCTTGTTCAGTATGGTGATTGCTGCTCTATCCCAATAATGAGAGTATGATAATGGGAGAATCAGAAGTTTAAAGCCAACAAGATTTATGTAACAAGACCCACTGTAAAATAATTCAAAACAAAAATCAAAGGAGCAAACATCAATACTCAAAACCAAACAAACAAAACTCAAATCATCAAATTAACCTCAAACCAAAAATTAAAAAAAAAACTTACAGTCCACCTTTTTTGGTGTTTCTCTGTTTAAGAAACTATTTTCCCTTGAATGTTAGCAGCAGCATTACATTTGTCTTCTCTCCTGACCCCAATGTCCATTCAAGCCCTGAATCTCATTGATTGTATCTCCTATTCATCATTTTACCTTTAGGATGCAGCTCACATGTACTTTAGTGAACAAGACAGGTGAAGCTGGAAACCCTATTTTTCCTGCTATATTCACATTTGCTATTTCCTGTGCCGGAGCTACATGTGAGAAAAATCTTCACTGCAACACATAAGGATACCAAAACTTAGAACTTAGGCTAAATATTTTAATGTAAGAGTTTAATAAAGTAAATCACGCAATAGAAATCCCAAGTAGAAAAATATACAGCCAACTTTAAAAGCGACCTAAGGACATCAGGAGTAGATTATGGTGGGTATCATTTTTAGGGAAAGAATTATAAAAGAGTAAACAAATTGATGTAAGTTTTTTGTCTGCCATTTATTTCACAAGTTTTGATATTGTGACTAGAATATCCAAGCTAGAAATAACATAATCAAAACTTCCTTGAAAAATAAAAAAGTGCACAAATATATTTTATTAAGCAAAATGTAACTTAGAAATAAAAGAGGCTTTATGAGCAGGCCGTAATGGTCAAATAGTGAAATATTAAATGCTCTACTATTCAAATTACATATATATAAAGTAATGTATAAGAGCTTGTTATCCAATTGCACAGTGAGGTGTGTCTCTCTTTTGCCAAGATTCTTATAAAGTCATTAGAAACAGTAGTGTACTCATTTCTAAGTGACTCTGCTGGACAGATGAGAAAGCTGTACTCAAAGATCTTGATTAAGCTCCTTTAAGTATTTTTAACTAGTGTTATTTGAAATTTGGGTTGTAAACAGATGGACCTTAACAGTGGAGACTAGGGAGCATGATGAAAGTCCAGAGTGTGCATTTCCTTCACTAATCCAGTTAGTATTATTTAGGTTACTGGTGTTTATTTACAATATTCCACCACCCTACTGATGGATGAAACTACTCAGTTAAGTGTACGCATACTGATTAATTACTCTAATTTGAATAATTAATATTCACATTTGAATTTAAGAACTCAAATTTTAAATGAAAAACAAAGCTCAATTTTACTTTACATTGTTAAAGTCTCTAAAAGAGTAAGTTTGCATCTGTTTTTTACTCAAGTATTTTCTATGCTGCAGGTAGTACTGATTCTGAGCCCAGCAGCATCTAGATTCCCTGTGGATCCTGGCTTCCGGACACATGTGTGAGGGAATGTCTGGACTAGGTGAACTTCTCCCACACCCACCCTGAGTTCGGTATGTTCCATTTCATACCAACTGGTATGAGCTGGCACGATGAGCTGAGAGAAAAATGAGGAAGCATTTTCTGCCTCCCGACTCTCTGGAAACAAGGGCACCATTACCCTCACGATCCTGCTCTAAGGACTTTCCCACCATGACAGGCTAACCCTTTGACTGTGAGCTTTAATGAACTCTTTCTCATTAAGTTGCTTTTCTCAGAAGAATTTATCACAATAATAGAAAAATGACCCAATTCCTTTACCCCATTTCATTTTAAACAAAAGATGGAAAATATTCACTGACCTTTTTTGCTTAATTTTAATCAAAATAAACTGGTGTATGTTTTATTTTATATTATGGAATTTTATATTTTCTCAAAAGCTTATATGTTTCTGTATTGCATGTATAACTTGAGATTATAGACAATTTGTACTATTTTTCAATTTTCTTTTCTGTTGTGTTAATTTTTGTTTTTATTTGTTTTTTTAATTTTATATTCCAACCACAGTTTTCCCTCCTTCCTCTTATCCTATTCTCTCCCTCAACCTCCATTCTACCAATACCCCATCCACTCCTCCTCCATCTCCATTCAGAAGTAGTAAGGCCTCCCATAGAAATCAACAAAGCATGGTATATCAAATTGAGGCGGGACCAAGCTCTCCCCCACTTATTTCAAGACCGTGCAAGGCATCCCACCAGTGGGAATAGGTTCCAAAGAGCCAGCTCATGTGTGAGGGACAGGACTCAAATACATCTTAAACCTCTCAGAATGGTTAATATCAAAAACACTAATGTTGGTGAAGATGTGGAATAAGGGAAACATTCCTCCATTGCTGGCATGAGTTCAAACTTGTACAGCCACTATGGAAATCAGTATGGCAGTTTCTCAGAAAATTGGGAATTAGCCTACCTCAAGACCCAGTGATACTGTTCTTGTATATACTCAAAGGATGTTTACACATACCACAAGGACACTTGCTCATCTCTGTTCATAGCTGCATTATTCTCGGGAGCAATAATCTAGAAACAACTTAGATACCCATCAACCAAAGATGGATAAAGAAAATGTGATACATCTACACAATGGAATATTACTCATTGGAAAATAGAAATTACATCATAAAATTTGCAGTCAAATAGATAGAACTAGAAAAAAAACTCTTGCGTGAGATAACCCAGACCCAGAAAGACAAACACAGTATGTTTTAGATTTGAAAGAGAAAACAACATACTTTCTTTTTCATTAACTGAAATTACATTTAATAACTATCCTTAGAATAGAATATTCTTAAATAAAAAATGACAAGAAGCTTATTTTTTTAAAAAAGACACTACCTTTTAGCTTATTAGCACAAATAACAATATGTGCTTATTGTTGAAATACTCAGCAAGTAATAATGAAATACTCATAAAAATAGATTGCCTTTAGTGACAGATCAAAAGCTTAGAAAGAAAAACTGTAATGGAAAATTATGTTAACGTAATATACGGATCTATTTATAGTTCATAGCCACTATTTTCTGTCAATTCATTTTATGTACACTTGTTTAAAGAACTGTATTTGATTATTATAAATTTACATTTCCCTTTAAATAAACAAATTTTTATAACTTGTTTTGTTATTTCACTTTGTAAACTTTAATTTGCCCATACCACATACATTACCATTTATATTACCACATACATTACCATTTTAATCTTTTTAGGTAGACATATGGGTATAAATATATATAAATATAAATACAAATCTATAAATATAAAATGCTTCATATATACATGAATATCAAAGGTCATATATAATGTGTCATAACATCCATATATTTGAAATAAATATATGCATTGACATATAACTTACAACTGAAAGATGATTCCATTATCAAGTTATATGGTATATTGGAGTCTAACTTTCTTCAGCCAATGGTGTACTTTGTTAAGATAAAGCAAAGAGAGAGAGAATAATCCAGCTTTGATTGTACCTTTTAACTCAGTAGTTTGTGACCATACTTTCCCACAACATTTTCTACAAAATGCTCCTAGCATGATTCAGTTGTGGTTAAGCATCCAATTTTCCGTTTGCAAATGAGAAATATTTTTAGGTGACGGTAACATCATCTGCTAAAGGACAAAACCAATGTCTTAAATTCATTTTATGATTCAACTGCATCCTTCATGTCTAATAGCTACGGGTCTGAGATGAAAGATCGTGCAGACCATTAAGTTCCATGTATTTTCCCTGAATCAGCACAAATTCTCCAGCACAGGTGTTTCTGTAATTATGATACATTGGGAAAACTCTCCATGTTCAATGGCCCTCAGACTCACACTTCCACCTCATCAGTCACATGTCAGCCGAACTCCACCCTGTGCCCTGAATCTCTGGTGTCATTAAGAAGCTGCAAACTTCAGAGGGCAGATTTGCAGCTGTGATGTATAATACAGTACATGTCATGAAAAATGTATGAGTGTGAGATTTTCTCCTAATACTTTCTCTGTAGCAATCTGCCAGAACCATAACCATCCAGACATGTTTATTATAAAGATTTTTAAAAAAGACTTTCATTACTCCTTGCAATGTGATGTTCCCTTGTTATTTCATAAAAACTCAATTGATATTCTTTCTGCAACAAAGTGCTATAACCCCAGGAACACAGCTGCTCCTTGCCAGTGAAATCTATATTTTCAATCATGATAGTTTCACCTTGATAGAAATGTAGTCTTTAGCATTCCTCCTGATTTGCTAACTCAAACCAAGTAGCTTATATTTACTTAAGAATAAATCAAGAGGGTTAGCAGAGTTAGGAAGCATGGATTATCAGACAACTCTTGAAAGCTATGTAAGTGAAGTATGTGATGACATTTGAGTTAGTGGAATTCAGAATGAAATAAAAAACATGAAATGCTTAGCATGCCTGTTATTTTCTCTAAACTCCATGAGTTCTTAGTGAATATCTTATTCTAACTTACTTTTTAATTATTACTTTTTATTTTACATTTTCATAAACTTAGTACTTTAATCTTTTGGGGAAAATAAACATTATTTATATATTTTCACTTGTAAATCATATGCTTAATTTAATTCATCCCTTCATCCTTCTTTTGTTTCCTTTCGTCATTTATTTATTCACGAACTACCTCCTGTTCACCACAATGAGTCAGGCACATTTCCCACTGATTACCAATAGAATGCTTCCCCAGACTTTGAGCTCTGTTGCTTACCTATTTATGGCAGGCATTTAAAACTAGATTCAAATATAGTTTTATCTCTTGAAAAAAATATAAATGTAGATACACATTCTGTACAACTCTAATAACGTAACAGCATATCCTTGTTATCAATAAGCATATCCATTCAGACAGTATGAAATAAAAACTTCAAGTTATATACAATTGTCAGTAAATGACATGGTAAAAAGTAATATGCAAAGTTTAAGATCATTTATTTTTACTTGCATTTTTCTCTTCTTGGAAGGAAGGCACATATAGCTATGGTAAATTTGATAATGAAAATATTTCATAAGAAACGCATACAGAAATATATACTTGCTTCACTTAGAACTAATTCACATGTGCTCCAATCAACTGCAGCATGCTGAAACAGGAGCCCTGCATCATGTTCTAAAAACTCTTCCTCTAGTTCAGAAGAATTTTCCTTAAGTAACACAGCAGGGGCTACTGTCAGGGTCTAGGAATAAAAGAAAAGAAGAAAGAAAGACAGTAAAGTAAAAAACCTAAAATTTACTGTTTTGAACATTAAAGCAGAAGAGCTTTTCTCCATAGGCTTTGAGTTTGAAACCCATCGCACATGGTGTCTCACAATGATCTATGGTTCCAAATCCAATGGGTCAATGCTCACTTCCCATACACAGTACCAGGCAGTCATGTTTTGCATAGACATACATGCAGGCAAAATACCCAGATATGCAAATAATAAAATAAAAGAAACACTGAATTTTAGATAAAGTTGTACACCAACAGAAGTCATGCGTCACATATGTAATGGCCTTAATAAAATAAGATTGCTGCCTGTGGTAACAGCGTTGAGACTTGCAGAGTTCTGTCAGAAGACTGCCTTATCAGAACATTGATTAGTGCGTCCAACCTTCAGATTGACAAAGATGAAGAATGATCATCATGTACCTGAGTCCAACAAACAAACAAGCAACCAAAAATAATGCATCTAACCACTTGCTCAATGCCACCATTATTTTTAATAGTACTATGGCCTGAAGATAGTTAAGAATTTTGGAGTTCATGTTTTCTTTTGTACTGTTTGAGACTGACTTGTAACTGTTATGTCCTGTTATGATCTACTTCTCAACCTCAGTTCTTTATGCAACTCATATTATTGACTCCTCCAAAGAAATCTTTTGAGGTAGAGTTTATAATCTCAGTTACACATGCCAGAAACCTGACATTTTAAATTCCACCTGCCACACAATTTTTCACTTTTGGCAAGCTTTTGAAAAGTTTATACATGATTATTACACATCAAATATGAATATTTTTATTATATTTTATCATTATATCTTGTACAAACATCTCAATTTTGTTTGTGAAGTTATTGTTTAAATGATTGGAAGTTAACAATGGAAAGTGAAAGTGCTTCTATTATTTCTGAATGTATGTTTAATTTCATTCCTAAGGCCATTTTATCAATTTTCCATTGTTTTATATTTCTAAGTTAAGATCTCTTTAAAATATAGTACAGTATAATGTAAAGATTATTAGATTGTATAATTCCTGTTTTCTCTATATTTACTCATGATGATACAAACAGATTTACATTACCTGAAAAGGAAAAACTACATTATTGAAAATTAGAATGTGGTCATAGCAAGTTTAAGTAGCCTTTCCTATTGTCTAAAGGAATTTCAATTTCTCTTATCAATTATCAGCTAAGTATAGGTATTTTAGTTTGATTCATATGTTTGCTAATATATTGAGTTAGCTTTTTTTCTCTATCTCAGAATCTGATCATTCTTTTTAGTGGTGCGTAGGGAAGAGGGGAGGAAGTACTGGGAATCAAACCCAGAACCTCACACAGGACACGCAATTGCTCTTCTACTAGTCTATATGCTCCAAGTGGTAGCAACAAAAATCTGTAAGACTTAAAGGGTATGGGAAAGTATAAAGACCAGTGGAACAGCTCCTTGCATCTTGAATACCTACAAATGAGGCTCATAACGGACTTTAAGTAGTAAGCATTGTGATGCTACTTAATGATACAGACCATGTATCAAAGATAAAACTTGGTCTTTCTTTCTGTCTTCCTGAACAAGTTATAAAACCATATGAGGTAATAGACATTTCCTTAATGAATTTTCTTCATTTTTTAAAAAGAAAAATCCAGTTTCTCTTTTTCCTGGATGCATGCTTTTGTTCAAGTGTTTTATAATTCCTATACTTCAAGTTCATTACATAAATTCTAGAGTAATCACTCATCATGGAACTGTGAAGATTGACATGTGATGCTCAGTACCACTGGCCTGGCAAATAGATATGCTCACTGAGTTTCATCTGTTGTCTGTAACCATGGTGGCTACTGTGATTATGAAGATGAACCTCAGCTGAATTCTGTTTCTGAAAATACACATTTCTAAACCTGTTGTCACTCTCCTAACAGACATTAAATTTCTGAGACAGAGAAGAGGAACATAACATTTAAAATCTCCTTTACTATTACTTTGTGAGTAAGTATGTATATGATGCATGTGTATGTGTTTGAGCACAGGCATGCCATATCACACACCTGGTCAGACAACTTGCAAGAGTTAATCTTCTACTTTCATAATATATGCAGGGACAGAAGTTATGTTATCTTATTTGAAAAACAAACACTTTTATCCTCTGGAATATCTCACTAGTCAGGACAATACTTTTAATACAGGACCTAACCAAAATATTGGTATGTTTTCAAACAGTTAATTGTACGTATTTTATTGTTGAGGGAATTTATGTAAATTACATACTCAATATGTACTGTTTGGCTGACTATATTGGATTTACTAGAATTGTACTGATTAATCCTCTCAACTTGAAAATGCAATTTATGAAAAATGAGTATTCAAAATAATTATTGTGTTAATAATGCAAATATGGATAGCTTGTTGATTTTCAGCTAAAGTTTATAATCTCAAATACATGAAGTTTTGATCTGCTTAAATGAAATTCACTAATCCACGTTTAGAGTAGGGCTCTAATATGGTTCACTTGGATTGAAATGATTTATTTGCCATTAGTCTTTTTCAGTTTTCTGAGTATTCATGCTCCTTTTTCACTTTATCTTCACTTTGCAAAATTGTTAAATGTGTCAAGATATTTCAATAATAATTTTTATTTGTTTTCTATTTTTACTTAAATAAATAAGTTAGCATTTTAAATACAACAATAAAAATAAGGCTTTTTTCTTGACATCACATGTTTTTAAATATAGATTTTACAAAATGTTTGTTAGTTCAGCAATTACAGGAGAGTCTTATAAGTTAGAATTAAGTGAATCCAATTCTTTATGATGTTAGAATGTGTCTGAATTATACTTTCCTGTTATTTGAAAGGGGGCTGAAAAAAAAAGATAACTCTGAGAAATAAAACCAATTTTTTAGCAAATTCAAATATAAGACAATTATTTTAATGAGTATGTAGTAAATGAATAATTTTCTTTTTATGAAACATTGATTTTTAGAATATGTTGACCTAAATAATCTTACCAGGAAAGCCACCATAACTTAATTTCTTGTTACTGGAATTTTGCTGATGGAATTAGTCATTTACTACAAAATGGCTAAGCAGTCCCACAGCTCAGCACAGGTTAGTAAGGAAAAGAAGGCCTAGATATCAAGCTCCATGATATGACTTTCAAGAGCAAACTATTGTGTTTTGATACAGTCTAAGAAGTGAAAACCACTTGCAATAATGATATATCTGAATATGATAACTTAATTTTATGGATTGTCAGTAAAGAGTGATTATAATCAACAGCAACATAAGAAGGTATAATGAAGTTTGCTTACTACTATTACTGATTGAAAACATTATAAGTTTTATTTTTACCTCAGGCCAAAGGTACCATTTCCAAATGGCAAATGGAAATGTCTTTAAAAATTATAGAAAAAATTTAGTTTTGCATAATATTTTAAACACCAATTTCTGCTGGGTAAAGTGTTACATTACTCGTCTACCAATGTCTACAATATGAGGATGATGGTCTAAGGCTCTTTTGTAATATATCTACAAGTTATTGTTAATTAGGGTGTGTCTTAGTTAAATCAAAAATAAAAAATTAATAAATATTACATTCTGTTTAGAAATCCTCTTACTACTCTTTATGTATTCACTATTCTTGTGGATAATAATTATTAGCCTTATTATTTAAATCACAGATAATTCACAATCTGATGGGCTAGGCAAAGGAAATTGCTTCCTAGAAAGGCTTTGTTAATGATGTACCCTTATAGCCAAAGGCTTTGGTACAAAATCAGAATTTTATATTCATTAAGTTTTCATGTGATTGACACAGTAAGAAATTTGTTGTATATAACAATACACATCTCTGCAATTTACATTTGCACTTATGCCAAATAAGTAACAAAACACCTGCTAAGGGTTTGTGCTATGATTTTGTTTTAAATCCCTTAAACAATATCTGGAGAAGTTAACTATTAACCTTTGGTGTTTAAAATGAATGATTTACTCAAATAAATAGTAGCAGTTTACATTTTTTTCTAGAAATGAAATGAATACTACAACATTAGCAATACATAATGTAAATAACTACACAAAACACATGTGATTTAAAAATGCTGCTATACTTTTTAGAGGACTGATTTTGAAATGAAATAATGCAGAAGTTAAACACCGTAACTGGACAGGGTGACCTAGTAAGGTGACCTAGTAAGTTACAAGTTCTGATTTTTCTACACAGGTGTGCAAATCTGATTGCTAAATAGCTATTTACCCTTCAGAGGCAATAAGGTGATTAGAAATTCTGAATAAAAATTTTTTATTGAATAATAAATTATGTTTCTATTCCTAGGATATCTGTATAAAATCTGCTATCACAACATAACTGAAACGGGTACATATTCATGCTTCAGTAGGTCAAGATTCCTGAATGGACCAACCTAATCAATGGAAGAAAATTTTCCTAAGGAACTAATCAACAGGAAGGAAATTATCAGTTTTTAATTAACCTGGAAAGGTGTGGTTCATGTAAGAACTCACATTTAAAAAAGAAAATGCATATTTCAAGTCTTTAAGAATAGTTATGCAACAGAAAGTAATAATTTGATCCTAATTATCAAGGGGAAGATAGTATATATTTAGAATTTAAACATACCTTTAAAAACATTAAATTTTCATTTTCATAAGACTGTTAATGTATAGGGAAATAGTGTATAACTATATGCTACATATTTTGAGTTAATATATTATAAGAAAAGAGAATTGAAATTTTAAATTGCAGTAAAATGTGTCAAGAAAAATTGGAACCATTTTTGCCTTTCCCTTCTTGTTTTTGAGATTATAACAGAGTGTGGGTCATTTTTATGCTTAACAAATTGCCATACCATTTTCTAAGCATGGACCAACTTCACATATCTTATCCTTTGCACTCTCAATGTCATAGAATATTTTGGAGTATTCTTTTAAAGTGAAGGCTTTTTCAGCATCACTTCCTCTGGGACATCTTCATCTTTTTTATAACCATTTTCTCCATTTATGTTGGTCTTTGCCTCACCGAGTTCCTCCGGCTACATATTCATCGTGTCTTAAGTGGCAGCAATGCCCAGCTTCTGGGGTCAGCTGTTTCTAGTGTAACTAGGCACAGGTTCAATTAGAATTTTAGTGCCAGAATTTATTGCAGTCACTCCACTTCCTTTTTATTTTTGCTTATCTGTTTTATTCCATGATTATCAACTGTCTTAAAATGTATTCAGAGGGAATACGCAGCCACAAACATTGTTTGCATATTACCTGAATAACAGACTTTGTTGACCAATCAAATACAAAGGTTGAAATATAAAGCATTATTTATTGATTACTACAGTTTTTTGTTACTTATTCCTGATGGTATTAGATTAAAACTAGAGTGTCTTACATGCTGAACAGTCTAGCATTGATTCTTATCTAACCACTCTTCATTGATCAAGACGCTTATCTGCTATTGGTTAATTATGTGAGGAATATTAGCTCAATTTAAATAATGACAGTGAAGAATCTGGTTATATTTTACTAGGTTATTTTAACTGAAATTCAGTAAATTTTAACCATGCATAGTCAAGACCAACTGACATTTGGTTTAATATATGATGGTTACAGGTTTTGTTTGATAATTTATATCATAGTATTTTGTTATTCATCTGTTTTGAGCATTTCTTGAACAATCCCATAGATTTTAAAGATTACCTTAAATATATCTGTAAGTATAGATAACTATTTTAAGTCTTTAAATATTTTTCCTGTCTTCATTCAAATATTGGTGTTCTTAGCCAGACAGAAACTTTTGAGTTTCATAAGGTTCCATTTTTCAATATTGTTGTCCCTATAAGTTCAAACTTGTTCCCTAATTTCTCTCTTATAAGTTTCAGCCATCCAGGTCTTACTTTGAAATTCTTTTTTTTAAGGTGTTTTACCAATCTTGAGCCTTTTGTATTTCGTTAGGATACGTTTTTCTTTTATGAAAATAAAACTTTTCATACAGTATATTCTAGTTGCAGTTTTTCTTACCAGCCCACCCCACCTCCTCTCCCATCTAGACCCAACCCCCATTCAGTCTCTCCTCTTAGAAAACAGATATTTTAAAGATTCTTTTCAATATATGTGAAGAATTGCTTTGGACTTTTGATGGGAACTGCAGTGAACCTGGAGATTACTTTCGGCATGACAGTCATTTTCACAATATTAATCCTTCCAAACCAGGATCATGGGAGAATAAGTAACTTTTTCAATTCCTTTCTTTTCTTCATTGGTTAGATTTTTCCTAGATATTTTAAACTTTATTTAGTCTATTGTCAGTTTTGATGCTTTTCTGATATCGTTCTCACCATGTTTGTCATTTGCACATAGGAAAGATACTATTTTCATGTACTAACTGTGTATCCTGACACTTTCCTGAATGTATTTGTTAGCTATGTTATTTTGAAAGGGGGTTCTGGATAATTTTATGTAACCCTGACACAAGCTAGATTCTTCGAAGAGGGGGAAATTTTACCCACTGAGGAAATATCTCTGTATGATCAGGCCTTAGATAACCTTGTAAGGCATTTTCTTAATTAGTAATTGATGAAGAATAGTCTATCCTATTGTGGAAGGTTAAAGCCTTCGACTGGTGGTCCTGGGTTCTATACAAAAGCAGGTTGAACAAGTCATGTAACCAAGTAGTGGACAACACCCCTCCATGGCCTCTGTATTAGGCACCTCTAGGCTCTTGCCCTCTTTCAGTTCCTGTGCTGATTTCCTTTGATGATGAAAAAGCCAAATAAACCATTTATTCCCCCAACAGCTCTGGACATGGCATCACGGCAATAGAATGCCTGACTAAGTCAGGGAGTTCTTAATAGCTTTGATATACACAATCATATCATCTACAAATAAGGTTAATTTTTAACTTGAGTATTTTCTCTCACTTGTGGTTCCTAGCTGCATCTTCAAATGCAAGTATATAATCTGGAGTAGCTCTAAAAGACAGGGAAGTAAAAAGACACCAAAGGGTAATGTGGTGGGGTGACATGAGTGGCAGTGGAGAAGGGGATAGCACAGTACAAATAATATGAGAGCAGGGAAGGATAAACACGAGGGGATTTAATTGACGAGAAGGTAGAGAAACTAATACAAGAAAGAGTGAAGGACGCTAAAATAACACCAAGAATGACTGTAAAAGTCATAAGAAATAATTACTTTGTTCATCCAAAATTACATGTGATACATGTAAATGTATGTGTATATTTACACATGTATATGCCAAAAGTTTAAGGAATGGGAAAGAGAAAAGAAAGAAATGATGCAATCAGATTTTGATTTTAAAATTCAACATGTAAAGCTTACTTCTTCCTTCCTATTTATGAATCCTTTATCTCTCTCATTTGTCTTACTGACACAGCTAAGAAATCAAGTATTATGCTGAATAGGAGGAGAGATAGTACGTCACTGTGCCATCGTCTTGATTTTAGTGGAAAGCTTTGAGTTTAGGATGATGCTACTGTGTACTTATTGCATATTTTCTTTATTATGATGAGACATGCCCCATACATCCCTTAATTCTCCTGGGCATTTATCAGGAAGGGATAGTGGATATCTCAAAGACTTTTTCTGTATATGATGTTCTCATTATCTTGTGCTTGTAGCCAATGAGTGGTTTCAGGGAGTGGATTAGATATCATTATCCACATATGATTGACCATCTATATATCACTGGGATGAAGCCTACTGAATCATGATATATAATCATTTTACATGATCTTAAGTTCTGTTTCCTTGTCTTGATAATTTTACATCTATGCTAATCAGAGATATTAACCTATATAGAATTTTTGTTTTCTCTCTTACTGTGTGTGTGTTTTCTAGATTTGCTTTTGTGGAGAATTATTCTTCTTTGAATGTTAGAATTCTATGCTTAAACTCTCTCCCCCCCTTCAATGTGGAATGTGTTACATTTCAACTTCTATCTCATTTATATTATGGATTTATTAAATTAGTGGCTTTATCATGATTTAAATTTGGTAGATATTATATTAATCTAGATTTTTATCTCTCTCCTATCTCTTATATGCACATCTCTGAATCAAGCTCTCCTCTCTCTCTCTCACTCACTCTTTTGCTTTTGTTTAATAGAACTAGCTTCATCAAGCTTGTTAATAATTTGAAAGATCATATGCTCATTCAGTCCCAGTCCCGGTGGATTGGTGTGCTCCCATTAGTTCAGGCACACTGTCTCAGTAGGTGGACCAGCCCCTCACGGTCCTAACTTCCTAACTCATCTTCTCCCACCTTCTGCTCTTCACCTGCACCTTGGGGGCTCAATCCATTGCTCTGATGTGAATGTGGGTCTCTGTCTCTATCTCCAT
>PVIU01027952.1:0-19643 GCA_004026605.1 Ondatra zibethicus | reverse complement strand
CTCCCCCATTCTCCCCTCCCCCCTTTTCCTTCAGTTGCTTTCTCAGGTATGTTGTTGCAGCCATGAGAAAACTCACTAAGGCTTCTCCCCCAGCTCAAACTTGTCATCACCCTGCCTCAGAGACCTCTGCACTCATCATGATTGTTTCTCAAGCCCTTATTTCCTCAGATGATGAACTATCTGGACTGACACACTACAAGGCACCCCAGACAAGCTGGAGGCTTCTGTGGAATCCTAAACACTTTAAGTTACAAGGAGGCACCCCATCAGGACCCCAGCTCTGGAAATCTGTACTGTAGGGACATGGCCCTCTCCGCTCCACCTTCAAAGATCTTCTTTTTGTGTCTGAGAATTAACACTGCTGCATATTGGGCAGAAAATGAGTTCCTTGCTGTTTATTGTGGTCAAATCCGTCAATGAAGTCAATACAGCAGCAAAGGCCAGAGACGCTGACGTCGCTTTATTAATTCATGAGGTGCTTTGCAGTCCACAACTGTCCACACCAAGATTGATGGAAGCGGAAAAAGAAACGCAAGTTAAATTATGTCCCTGATAACTTCTGCTTAACTGGCCTGTCAACGACCAAGGAGATTAAACATCTGTGATTTATTCCCATGTTAATCTCAATGAACACACACACCAGCACAGGCTACTCACACACACTCGTGTACACCAGCTAATGAGAGACTGCACCAGACTGCGTCCTGAATACAGTTCTAACAGTTTGCAGTATGGACCCAGAGAAAGGCCAGAGTCACCGGGGACATAACAGGAGGCTCATTATCCGCTTCTTTTAGTCCTTCAGTCTGCTGTTCATTTGTTCATTTAATCTTTCCTCACCAGCTTTCAGCCTTGCTATAAAAAGCCTTGTGCTAGACCAGAAGAGGATTCTGGGAGATATAAAGTTTGCCCGTTTCTACCAAAGAGTATGGCAATAATTAATTTAAATATGTATTTCAAGCAGTTCCTGCTCTGCCTCTTATAGGCCCCGTAGCCTTATGTGAACTAATTCCCTCATCCAATCTCTCTTTCCCATGAGTGAAAGGTGAACCTTGAGGCGTTTAGTTATCATAGCAGCCACCATCAACTGACACTTGCCATGCACTGGGCCTGACAAGAGTCATGTCTACAGATTAGTACTATCACAATCCTGTGAGGAAAAGGATGAATTTGTTATTTCCTGTGTTATTCTTTTGTTTTGTTTTGTTTTTCAAGACAGGGTTTCTCTGTGTAATCCTGGCTCTTCTGGAACTCACTCTGTAGGCCAGGCTGGTTTCAAACTCAGAGACCCACCTGCCCCTGGCTCCCGAGTGCTGGGATGAAAGGTGTGCACCATCACAACCAGCTATTCCTTTGTTATTCTTGAAGTTTGGGTCTGTGTGTATGTGTCTGTGTGTGTGTCTGCATGTGTGTCTGTGTGTACGCACACATGTGCATGCACATGCTTGGGTGCTCATGCATACCTGTGCTTGAGAACAGTGCCCATAGAGGCCAAAAAAGGGCATCAGATTCTCTGGACCTGTAGTTAGAGGCAATTGTGGAAACCAAACTTGGGTCCTCTGCAAGAGTAGTCTGTCCTCTTAACCACGGGCCATCTCTGTAGCCTCCACATTTGTTCTTGTCACATCCTTGTCATCCAAGACTCAGATAATGTACAATCTGCCCCAGACCTGCAGATCACAGACCAGGGAATCTAAGTCTATGTGGTGGAACCCCATGAGCCCTGTGTTGTTGGTTGTTTCCACTCTTTGCTCTTTGGGGGCCCTCCACCCAGCTCCCCAAACATCACACGGAGTCTTTTTCTTACTTACGAAAGCCCCGTCTTAGCTCGGCTTGTTTCTAGCCCATTTTTCTTAATTTAAATTATCCCACCTATCTTTTGAATCTGGACTTTTAACTTTCTCTATTTCTTTATACCTTTTCTTTCCTTCTTATTCTGTGTCTGGCTGTGTGTTGTGTGGCTGGCCCCTGGCATCCTCCTCTCCTTCTCCTTTTCTTGCTTCCCGATCTTCTCTTCCCAGATTTCTCCTCCTATTTATTCTCTCTGCCTGTCAGTCCCCGCTATCCTTTCTCCTGCCTAGCTGATATCCGTTCAGCTCTTTTATTAGACCAGTCAAGTTTTCCAGGCAGGCAAAGAAACAGAGCTTCACAGTGTTAAACAAATGAAACATAAAATGTAACATATCTTTGCATCATTAAACAAATGTCCCACATAAGCAAATGTAAAGCATCTTCAGCTGCTATTCCACAACAGCCCTGTTCCTAAAGACTGCCTCAGACACTAAGGCCAGGCCTCGCATGCTGAAGTCACGGAAGTCGGATGCTCTCACAGGTCTCTGGACTGCTCTGGGACCCCCAAGGCCACTACTTCTGACCCCTGTTGTTTCCCAGGGGTTAGCTTGTTACCACCCCTGGCAATGTTTTCATGAATCTTTATTCCTGGGACTTTCTGCTCCTGTAGTTAGTCTAATGGAAGCGATGTCGTCTAATCTGGTCTTTCAGGCTCCCAGGGGTGAGCCCAGAGTCGCAGGGATATGAGGTGATGGTACAATGAGAGCAAAGGATATAAGTGCACACTGATATATACGCATAGGCACCTTGGAGTTCAGGCTCTTCTCACTGGGACAAAGATCCCAGAGGTGGGCCCCATCTTGGCCTTGAGAGGACCCTGTTATGGAGCTGGGGATTGTCTCTGGATAGAAGCTGGTGATCTCATTCCCTGCTGATGCTTCAACCTTCTCAGGCCACAACATACCCACAAGCTAATGTCGGGGCTACCACCTCAGTCCCAAGATGAATGTACACAGCTCAGCCCCATCAGGCCCCCAGCCTCTTCCAACATAATAGGATCCAAACTAGATACAGTACCTTCCCCCCACACCTATTTCCTCTCATGTCTTTCACCTCCCCATCTTCACAGGAAGCAGGTGGCAGAGCTTGGGATCTTCCTGCTTGGTAAAGTCAACTCGCTCCATTTCCTCTCCTTCCTTGCAGTGAACACCAAAGTTATCTCTGTACTTCTTGTGTAAGCCTGCACCTCCAACAGAGCTCCTGCCTCCAGATTCTAGAAATCTTTGTTAATCTTGTTGGCCAATGGGAGATAAACCATCAGAGGAAACTTTCAGAGTCTTTAAATGGTGTTAGCCAAGAGTTATTTACTGAACAAATGTCCTTGGGCATGTGCTGTGAGCCGGGCCCCATGCTAGGAGCTATGGGCGGGTGGCGGTAACTATACACCATGTCCTTGTGTTCACGCACCAAGGGGAGCACTCAGAAAGACAAAGAATGAATGGACAGAAGTGAATGTCAGACAGTGGTGTGCTCAGTAGGGGGAAAGGCAAAGGAAAAGAATAATGTGTGCCAAGGCCGAGCCCTGTCTCAGCTGGAATGCGCAGGGATTGTAAGATGTCTGTTAAATCCTTAGAGCACAAAGGCCAGATTCTAAGTACACTGTGTTCATTCCTGCATCTAACTGCCATAGCAACCCACTGAGATAGAGTGTTAGCCTCATTCCGAAGTAAAGTGTTAGTCTCATTCCGAAGATGAGAAAGTCGAGCATAGGGAATCCATGTTCACAAAGGAGCCAGACTTTTTATCTAGGCCATTTGGTTCCACCAACTTCCCTGTTCTGCTACCACCATGGTAAGCTACCTGTCCCAGGAGGTGATGTCTAAGTTGAGGCCTGGTATGGGAAGGGCAACTTAGGATGAGTTCTTCCTGAAGTGACCCGAAGGCAAACCGTCAGGAGCAAGTAGATTATGTGAAAGGCTTCTCAGGAAGCCATGAGAAGGGAGTGAGGAAGTGAGACAGAGAACAGACACATGACATCTAATCTTCATTATCACCTTGACTAGATGTAGACTCACCGTGGAAACCACATCTCTGGATGTGTCTATGAGGATGTTTGCAGGAGGAAATTAACCGGAGAGGAAAGATACATCCTGAACGTAGGAGGCATAGTTCCATGAACTGGGATCCCAGACTGAAAAACAAGAGAAAAGTAGACCGAGCACCAGCATCCATCTCTCCCTGCTTCCAGACTGCGGGAGTGATGTGCCAGCTGCCTCAAACTCCTGACACAACATCTTTTCACCATGATGGCCTGGACCTTCAAACTCAGAGCCAAAATAAACCCATTTACCTTTGCACTGCTTTTCATCCAGTATCTTGTCATAGCAACAAGAGAAGTAACTAACACTGGAAGGAAGCCAGCCACGGCTGTGTTAGCAGCGTGCTACCTCCCAGGGACACTGGGATCCAGTGTAAAGAAAGCATGAGCCTCTGCATCTTCCTACCCCAAGCCCCACCTCTTCAGCTGGTAGCTGCTACCATGGAACAAATTTCTGGTGCTTATGACCTGTTCATCTGCAGAGACGGTAGAGGTTCCCACCAAAGCAAAGCTACCCACAAAGACACGTAGGTGCTAGGAGGTGTAGCTTGGCCATCTGCACCAAAACTCTGAGGCCTGAGCAGATATAGTATAGTCAAGGCACCAGAAGCACCTACTAGAATATTCCACATAGAAAGGATCCCTCTACAGGTGAAGTTCCATTGGCAGTAACTGCCTTGGTGTGTATGCCAAAGAAGAGAAGCAAGGCTCGGGCTGACAGGGCCAAGCTGTGTGATAGAAATTGCCACCAGAGAGGGTCCAAGAGGCCAGGTATAACTTTAAATGGTCTTCCTAGGTGCTGGGAGGGGAAAAGACCACAGGACACAAGAATAGAAGGGATCCTTATTAGACCGTGATATTAGTCCCAGTGACATATGTGTCGCCTTGCCTTAGGGGAGCATTTCGTTGGGGTTTAGATTCAGGTTATAGTTAGACTGACAGTTGATAAGAATTGAAGATGGGAAAGTCCATCCTGGTGTATAAACAGAATTCAGGGCTCATCTACGGAGACAGATATGAGGGCAGGTGCAAGCCCAGAAAAGCAGGGTTTGGGAATTGTCTGTTTTAGACAGGAAGTCTAAGAAGCACTTTAGTAACTAGATTCATGAACACAAGGGCTAGAGGCCAGAGAACAGCCCAGCTAGGTTTGCTGTGATATGGTGGTAATCACCTCCAGGTCCCCCTGAGAAGCACTCAGGGTACCCTAGGAATCATCTAGTATGCAGTGTACAGGTACCACGTGGTTGGAAGAGATTTGATGAACTTAGAAATGCAGGAGGGCTGAGACGAACAGGAGAAACGCTGGGCATGAGGATCAATGGTTACAATCACTGCACAGCCCACCAGTCTGTAAGACAGTTGGAGGCTTGCTTTGGCGTCAGGTCTTGCTTGCAGAGAGCGGAATGAATCATACTGCTAAGTTTGAAGCACACAGTCCTTGTCCTAGTTTCACTTCTGTTGCTGTGACAACAAGCAAATTAAAGAAGGAAAGGGTCCATTTGGCTTACAGTTACAGGTTACACTTCATCACTGAGGGGGAGTCGCGGCAGGAGCTCAGGGCAGCTAATCCCGTAACATCCACCATCGTTAAGAGCAGAGGGAAGCAAACGCACCGGTGTTGCCTGCTTGCTTTCCTGCTAATCATCTGACTTTCTCAACTGTTACACAGGTCAGGGCCTCCTGCCTAGAGAATGGCGCCTCCCACCATAGGTTAGGACTTCCCATATCAATTAAGAAGTTACAATCCCCACAGACATACCCTCAAGCCAACCTGACTCTGGTAGGTCCCGCTCTTCCCAGGTGACTCTAGGCTGTGTCAACTTGGCACTTAAAATTAACCAGCAAAGTCTCTTTAGTCCTTGAAAGCTCCTCCCTGCTTATGCTGCTGGATTATTTCTCCTAGTTCCCTGTCTCCAGGTCTAGTCCTCCCTCTCTAACACATTCATCAAGGCCGCTATATATCTAGGTATCCTTGAGAAATACATTGTGTTGGTTTATGTTTGCCCCATAACTCAAAACATTATAAATCCTGTTCTTTACTTGATACTGTGTTACAATCTATTTGCATTACTCTCAGTATATTTAATTTATTTTTTCAACTCCATGTAGTTATAAAAGAAAATAGATATGGGTTGACCAGATAGCTCAGTGGGTAAAGGAACTTATTGCCAAACCTAACAACCTGAGTCCCATTTTTGGGACCTGTATGGTAGAAGGAGAGAACCAACTTCTGAAAATTGTCCTCTGATGACCACACATATGTGGTAGAATGAACACACACACACACACACACACCCCACAATAAATAATTATTAAAACATAAAATAGATGTTTAGGTTATATTTTCTTACCCATTCTACTGAAGAGAGCTGCCTGGGCTTCCTGCAACTCCTTTATAAATTTTGCTACAAGAATATTTTTCATCTGTGCTGTCAAGACTGAGTGTCTGAATGCAAGCATGTGGCCTTTAGGAACATGAACAACCATGCAAGCACTGTGGAAGCCATGGAGCAGCGAAACGAAGATATTATGCCTGGCTGTGGGTGACTGATACACTTGATATGTGTGTATCTTAACCAGCAGACCAATCCTTCCACAGTGCCAGGGGGCGTTGCACCCCCACCCATCTGCTCACAATAGCCTAAACTCCCTCTGATCCTGCAGAAATGCCCTGGGTTCCATATAGCAATAGTTAATCTTCAGTGTAATCCTGGTGGGATTCAGAACACCAGGGAAACACCTCTAAATGTGTCTATGAGGGCGTCTCCAGAAAGTTTCACTGAGGAGGGCAGACTCGTCTGAAGGTGACGACGTTATGGGCTGGGATCTTGCCCTGAATAAAAGAAGAGTTGGAAGCCTGGCGGTGGTGGTGCACGCCTTTAATCCCAGCGCTCAGGAGGCAGAGGCAGGCGGATCTCTGTGAGTTCAAGGCCAGCCTGGTCTACAAGAGCTAGTTCCAGGACAGGCTCCAAAGCTACAGCAAAACCCTGTCTCAAAAAAAACAAAAAAAAAAAGGAAAGAAAAAGAAAAGAGAAAGAAAGAAAGAAAGAAAGAAAGAAAGAAAGAAAGAAAGAAAGAAAGAAAGAAAGAGGAGAGCTGGAGCTGACTGTGGCTACAGTGTGACCCCTGCTGTCATAACTTCCCCACCACGATGGACTGTGCCCTCAAGCTTTCTTTTCTTAAGGAACCTCTGTCATGGATTTTGTCACAGCAGAAGGAGAAGCACTAGTACATATATTTCTCTTATTTCACTCTGAATTGTAAGAATTCAGCTTGAAATTGTGATGAAAACTAGGTAACAGGAGCTAGCAAGATGGCGCGGAGGTCAGGAGCATGTGGATGAAACTCGTCTCTCTACTTCCCACTCCCGCTGCCATGCCATAATCAGCTCTAGCCCTCCGGGGTTGTAAGCCAGAACAAACCCTTTCAAACCCCTTCTTCCTTAAGTTGCTTTTGATCATGGTATTTTTTTTTATCACAGCAAGAGCAAAATAATATACCATGTTATAGTAAAACCAAAGTGAGCTCCCACCCAAACTACCTGAATTCAGTTTGGGAACCAGGATTACACTTTCCAGACAAAATAATGTAATAGTTTTCCCTTGACATCTGTTCTTCCATACTGTGTTTTAGGGGGTATGAATATTTGTTTTTTGATGGCATTGTAAACACAGTTCCCACAATACAGTGCTATGGCCTTTTTTGAAAATATAATTCCTTTTCTATTTTATTAAGACTCCTAGTTCTGCCAAGGTCTTGGACTACCTTCAGCCTTTTACATATTTCTAGAGTTTTCTCTAGGTCAAGGGTTCTTAAATTTTTCCCACTTACAACCAGGATGGGCTTTCACCCAAGGAACTGTGTAGCGTATGTAAGTGTCTACATGGGTGTGTGCACACGTGTGTACAGGTGTGCTGGTAGAGACGAGAGGTCAATATTGAGTGTCTTGCTTGCTTAATTTTGTTCTCTGCTCTTTTTTGCAGATTTTGTTTTTCTTTTAATTTGTGTGTGTGTGTGTGTGTGTGTGTGTGAGAGAGAGAGAGAGAGAGAGAGAGAGAGAGAGAGAGGAACGGGGGCAGGGAAGAGAGGGGACTGTGAGTATATATATGTGGTGTTTAGATAGCCACAGAGGCTAGAAGAAGGGTGTCAGCTGGGAGGGGCTCGGGCTACAGTGGTGTGAGCCCCCTGACATGGATGCTGGGAATGGAACTCCAGTCCTTCGTAGTAACCGCAAGCACTTTTAACTGATGAGCCATCTCTCCAGTCCCTCCATCCTATATTTTGAGACACAGTTTCTCACTGAACCTGGATCTTGCCATTTGGGCTAGACTGTGATGGCTAGCAAGTATCCAGAATCTGCCCATTTGACTCTGGGGGTTCAAACTCAGACTCGCACGCTTGCACAGCAAGCACTTCATTGTGAAGGACCTTCCCAACTCAAACCTGAGCAGTTTCAAAACTCTGGGTGTGTTAGATGTATAAAATAGCCATACCAATAAAATACTTATTGACAAGAAATCTAGAGAAATTTATTTTAAAACAACTGTCTCAAAACACATGCATACACACACACACGTACACCCACACACGTATACACACACATACCATGTAACAGGGGATAACTCTGCCAAAAATGTCTTGAATTCATTACATACTTGCATTTGAATCACTTTTGGTTACTGCAAGTTGAGAGACCTTTGCTGTTGTCAAATTCTTTGCAACCCTCACCTTTAGTAATGTGACCCTTTGCACAGGGTCATGACCCAGTTTCTGGCGTTTTGATCTTACTCACTTTTAGCTTCTGTCTTACTTGTATTTCTTCCTCTCCCATCAGTCTTGTCTATTTGATCAGCATTGTGGTTTGAATTTCAAATGCCCCCCTGTAGGCTCATGTGTGTGAACACTTGGTCCCAGCTTGTGTGACTTGGGAGGTCTTGGAACCTTGAGGAAGTATAGGTTTGTTGAAGGAAGTACGTCACTGGGGATGGCCTTTGAAGTCCTAGAGCCTGGCCCCACTTACTTTTGTCTCTTTCTGCTTCCTGGTCACTGATGAAACAGCCAGCCTCAGGTGTCAGCCTCCATGGCCTTTCCAGCCATGATGGACTCTGTCTCCTCTGGAACTTGATACAACCTAACCCTTACTCACAAATGATGCTTTTTTGCTGGGGTGCTCCATCACAGCAACAGCAAAGCAATGAATATAATTAATCTTTCTAAAGGACACTCAGAATTGTTAACTTCCTATTATTTTTGTTCTCTGGATTCACACATTCCTGCCTATATTCTTATTCATATCTTTTCTACCTACTTATTGGAACTTAATCTGTTTCTTTGAACTTTGTAAGTTGAAAGATTAACCCTCTTGCTGTTATTATTTCTTAATAAATAGGTGTATTTACAGCTATAAATTTACTTCTGAGTACTGTTTTGGACATGATCCATAAAAGTTGACAAATGTCACTGTCTGTCTCTTCTAAGTATCCAGTGACTTCTCCTTGATTTCTTTTATAGCTCGGTGCCATTTGGTAGGGTTTGTGAAATTCTAGACATAGATCTAAAATTTAATTGCATCATGGTCAGAAACACTGTATGAAAGATGTTAATTCTTTTAAATTTGTAGATTTTTAAGTTTTTAGTAAAGCTGCTTTGAAGGCTACTATAATTTATATATCTATACCCTCCAAAACTCCCATTAAAATTTGCCATTGTCAGAGATGGAGAGATGGCTCAACAGTTAAGAGCACTTGCTGCTCTTGTGAAGGACCCAGGTCAGTTCCCAGCACCCATAGCAGGTGGCTCACAACTACCCACTACTCCAACTTCAGGAGATCTGATACTCTCCTTTGCCCTGCACAAACCCAACACAGGCATACATAATATAGTAGTTTGAATAAGAATGGACCCAAAGGCTCATAGATTTGAATGCTTGGTCACCAGGGAGTGGCACTATTAGGAGGTGTGGCATTGTTGGAGTAGGTGTGACCTTGTTGGATGAAGTGTGTCAGGGAATAGGCTTTGGGGTTTCAGAAGCCCAAGCCAGGTACAGTGGTTTCTCTCTCTCTCTCTCTCTCTCTCTCTCTCTCTCTCTCTCTCTCTCTCTGTTTCTCTGTCTCCTCTCTCTGTGTGTGTGGGTCTCTCTCTCCCTGTTGCCTCTGGATCAGAACATAGACCTCTCAAGCTATTTCTCCATCATCATATCTGCTTGCATGGCATCATGCTTCCTGCCATGTCTACAATGGACTAAACTTCTGAACTGTAAGCAAGTCATTGAAACAGCATTAAGGCCTAATACCTTCAAGAGGTGGCAGATCATGGACCACAAAGGATGAAGGAATTATCTTCAGATGGGGTCAGTGATCAGAGGCATGAGCACCTGCTCTAAGGGTGAGCACTGATGTCTCTCTGTCTCTCCCACGCTATGTCATACCCTCTGCCATGTTACTGTGCAGCAGGAAGGCCTTCACCAGATACTGGAACCACTCTGTTATACTTCTTGGTCTCCACAATTGTGAGCCAAGTCAGTTTGTCCATCATAGAGACCCGATCTGTGATAACCTGTTATAGCAATGGAAGATACACCAAGACACTTGGCTGAGTGTGTAGCAATTTGATGGGTTGTTGCATGTCTGTGAAAAGTGTGTATTTTGTTTCTTGAGATAGCAGATAGCTAGGTACTGGTAAATTATATTACTGTAATCATCTGTGTTTACTTATTTCTGCCTGCGGCCCAGAACAGTCTCAAAAAAATCTAGCCAAGGATTTGCTGTGGACTCCTGATCCTCTTGCCTCTGCTTCCTGGGTGCAGAGGTTACAGTCTTAGAGACCCCACTAAGTCACCAACTTGTAAGAGGGTATTGTTGTGGGATATTTTGATCACACTCTGACACTCCCAACAGATAATAAAGTTTATCTTGAATCAGAGGGCAGAGCTAGCTACTAGCTGACCAGAATTAACCATAGAGGTTTTAGAGGATGCAGGACATATAGAGAGACACAGGAAATAGTAGGGAGGGGCTTAGAAAGATTTGCAGGCCCTTTTGGATCCAGGAAGGAAAGAGAGAGAAGGTCACTAGTTGCTTCTCCACTGATTCTCTGATCCATCAGGTTTTTACCCTCATATCTGGCTCCCAAATTTTTATTAATACTAGGACAATTAAGGTAAACACATTATCTGGCATCCAAAGCATGGAGAGATTTGCAGCAGCTTTTTAAACTGCCACTCTTCTGTGCCACCTGCAGGTCACCAGCTTTGCCCATCAGGGTTTTTCCGGTTGCAATCTCCCTGCAACAGCTGCATCCCAGCTGTGTACCTTAACCCCAAATGCTGCAGTCGCAGCCACCCACCAGTTCTGCAGCGGCCTGAGTCAGCCGCTCTTTGATGGTTCTGTCATTCAGATGCCGGGGTGCCCTCCCATGTCGTGTCCTAGACACACGGGCTTCTGCCCATTTTCCCCTTGTGTTCACTTCTCAGGCCTCTCACTACCCCTCCCAACATGGCCCGGAACAAGCACCTGGGCCAAGTGGAGCTATCCCAGCTTCCTGGAACACCAGCAGCTCCCTTCCCAAACATGTCCTTCATGGGCCTGGATCCAGTGGAGCTAGTGCAGCTGCTTGGCCAACCTCCCAGCCCACAGCTGAGTGCCACTTTCACAGCTGGCCGTCCGTGCACAGCTTCACTTTCACTGCCGTTGTCAGCAGATCTGGTGAGACACCTGGGAGTTCTTCAACGGGGAATTATTTTTTCCCACGTTAAGAATAGGGACCATTATGATGCAGGGAGTTAGGTTTCTGTAGGGCTCCACCGTGGATGGTTTGAAAATTGAAAAATTAAATGAAGGGATAATCAACTTAGCTGGGATTGATATAATGTTGATTTGAATTATTATCAGTTTGGTAATTTATGTTTTAGCCTTGAAAGAGTGGTTTGATAACAGTGCCAAATATGAAAAATTGACTGATAAAATACAATCCTTAGAAAGACCTGCTAATGAAACTAAAAAAAAATTCACACACAGACAGAGGAATTTAGAGCAGAACCTACTGCACCATTGTATTATTAAACTGAAGAGGAGTGGCCCAAGGTTATTAGAAAATTAACCTTAATTTATCCAGTTACCATACGAGAACAAAAACCAGATGATAAGCACCCCTAAAGCTACGCAGAAGTCAACTAGGATCCTGTAAAAATGTTAGATTTGAAGAGACAAGGAAGCAGTCATTTCATATGGTGTGCATTCATCCTTTGTGAAGCAGATGTTAAATTACTGGGCAACTTGGGACAGAATTATCCCACAAGACTTGAAAGATTTAGCTACAGCAATATTGGGAGCTGGTGCTCAGTTACAATGGGGAACACGGTGAAGAGAGGAAGCTAGGGTCCTACAGCCACGAAGTAGGCTAGAGGTATGGCAATGTCCAATGAACTGATTCTCACTGAAGGCCAGTATACTCATTTGTAAAGACGGTTTAGATTTGATGATCACACCTTGGCCCTGTGCCATACAACAACTTTGAATGCTTGGTATAGGGTTGAAAAATCAGGAAAGAGGACTGAGCCATTTATTTAAATTATACAAAGCCCAAAAGAAGCCTCCACTAATTTTCTTTAAACAAAGATGGACTTCAACTTTGAATAGAATGATATCAGACCCAGAAGCTAGACAAATATTCTTTGAATCTTTAGCTTTTAAAAATGCTAATTCAAAATACAGAGAGGTGGTTATGTTTTAAAAGCAAGATCAGCACTCATGGATGGATGGATCTGAAATACAGTTGACACTGTATCTCACACTTATGATGATACTTGGACAGGAGAAGTGATTTCCAAAAATTTTAAGAAAAATCAAAAAGTTAGATGGTTTAATTGTCGTCAAAAAAAAGAGGGTCATCTGAAAAGGGATTGTAGGCAAGGAATTTCTAGAAACAATGTTTTTTCTAGAGATAATCCAAACAAAAGGCTCCAGGTTTCTTGATTTTACAGAAAGTGTGGCAAAGGCTGACATTGGACTAATAAATGCAGATCAACAAGGGACAGTCAAGGTAACCATTTGCCATTGGGAAATGCCTAAGGGGGCCCCTCTCAGACCTCAATATCAAAATTGGTTCAACCATTCGCTGCTAGCACTGGGGAAACTCATTCACAAAGAAATGCCTGTTGTTAAAAACCATACTGCTCTGAATGACAGAACAACTTAAGTAGATAAAACAACATTTTTAGGAACAACCATAAACCAAGTATTTTGGCAAACTTGTATAAATGATCAAAGACCAAATCTAAAAATACAAATAAATGGCACTGTAATTAAAGTTTTATTAGACACAACAATAATTTCACCATCTTGGTACCCAGATTGTCTTCTTCAGGAGATAAATAATCAGCTTCTAGGGATTGGAACTTTATCTCAGGTTAAACCAGAAGGACAGGTAGGAAAATTAAGGTCATATGTGGCTAACAGAGCAATGAATTTATGGGGACATGATTTGTTACAATAATGGAAAATCCAGATTAACATTCCTCGAATATCAGAAACAAACCTTAAAATAAAGAATGCTTCTGAGAGAAATATTAAAAGGTATTATCAAGAACAGTCACCAACCATTCAGGTTGTACATAAACAGGGCACAACAGCTCTTGATCTTTCAAAGGTACCAATGGCCCTACTTTTAAGATGGTTAACTGACAAACTTGTCTGGGTGGAATAATGGCCTTTGACATCAGAAAAATTATAAGCATTAGAAAAGCTAGGGCAGGAGCAGCTAAATCTCAACATATTAAAGAATCAACCAGTCCTTGGAATTCTATATTTGTCATTAAAATATAATCTGGAAAATGGAGAATGGTAATGGAGATCTAAGAGCTGTTAATAAGGTGATCCAGCCAATGGGACCTTTACAGCCTGGAATTCCCTTGCCTTCTTTATCACATGAAGAATGGTCTATTATAGTGATTGATTTAAAAGACTACATTTTTAACTATACCTTTACAAGAACAGGATAGAGAAAAATTTGCCTTCATGGTGCCTACTTATAATAATTTTCAGCCTGGAAAAGGTATCAGTGTAAAATTTTTCCACAAGGGATGTTAAGCAGCCCCACCTTGTGTCAATATTTTGTACAATAGCCATAATAGAAATGATTCATAACTGGTATCCTGAATCTATAATTCACCATTATATGGATGATATTTTACTAGCCAATTCAGATGCAGGTACCTTAGAAAAAAATGTTTGAAGAAGTAAAGAAAATTTTGCCTTTTTGGGAATTACAAATTGCTCCTGAACAAAATACAAAGAGGAGATTCTAAGATATAAGATGGGTTTACAAAATATTCAACCATGGAAAGTGTAATTGGGAGAGATCAATTATGAATTCTGAATGATTTTCAAAGCTTGCTGGGAGATATTAACTGGCTATGACCTACAATCATATTGACTACTCAAGAACTAAGCAATTTATTTCAAACCTTACAGGGTGATAAGGGCTTAAATAGTTCAAGAAAATTATGAGCTGAGGCTGAGAAAGAATTGGCTTTGGCAGAAGAGAAATCACAGGATGAACATGTAGAGTTCTTGGATCCAAAACTTGATTGTAACCTGTTCATGCTACCTTCTATGCATTCTCCTACAGGAATTCTTATACAGAAAGAATATAATATCTTAGAAGGGATATTTTTACTACACAGGGTAAAAAATTAAAGACCCATGTAAAATAGCTTTCTGAATTGATTCTGAAAGGAAAATTGAGACTTAGTCAATTAATAGGAATAGACCCAAAAGAAATTGTGGTGTCTTTTTACTGATGGTGAAATGGCCTCATTTGGGGAAAAAAAAAAAAAGGAACACTGGCAAAGAGCTTGCATTAATTTCTTGGGAGAGATTAGCAACAAATATCCCAAAAGTAAGAGACTTCAGTTTATATAAAGAACTAACTAGGTCCTTCCTCACATTGTACAAGGAACACCAATTTTTGGAGCACCTACATTCTATACTGATACAAATCAATCAGAAAAGAATGTTATAAGTCAAGAAATTTAAGTGACTCAAAGTCATGAAGATTCTGTTCAAAAGTCAGAATTATATGCTATTCTCATGGTATTATAATATAGTTACTGACTCATGATATGCAGAAATAGTTGTTTTACATATTAAAACCATTGAACATATTCCAGATGATTCAGAATTAACTTTGCTATTTATTCAATTACAATAAATAACCAGAAACAGACATCATCCTTTGTACATAACATATATCAGATCCCATAAGGATATACCAGGCCCTTTAGCACAAGGTAATGACGACATTGATCAGCTGCTGGTAGAAAATGTGCTAGAAGTTTCATGAGAAACACTGTGTTAATAGCAAAGATTTGAAAAGGGATTTTTCTATCACTTGACAACAGCCAAGGAAATTATAAAGAAATGTGCTACTTGTTCTTTGTATAACCACATTCCATTACCTGCAGGAAGTAACCCGAAAGGTACTCAAAGAAATGAAATTTGGCAAGGAGATGTGTTTCATTTTGTGGAGCTTGGAAAATTAAAGTATGTTCATCATATTATAGATACATATTCAGGATTTTAATGGGAAACTGCTTTGAGTTCTTTAAATACTAAAGCTATAATTATACATTAATTGGAAATTATGACCATTATGAGAATACCTGTACAAATTAAGACTGACAATGCTCCAGCATATATCTGCAGTAAAATGAAATACCTTTTTTGCATATTACAACATAAAGCATATTAAAGGTATACCACATAATCCTATAGGATGAGCAGTTATAGAAAGTTCTAAATGTATTTTAAAAGATATGCTTAATAAACAGAAAGGGGTAAGAAAGACCCCCCTCCCAGAGATAGATTATCCAATACTCTATTAACTTTAAAATGTTTAAATGCTAATGAGAAAGGAACAACAGCTGTGGAGAGACATTTGATAGTAGAAAAAACTGCTGATTTAAATTGGTCTATATACTTCAAGGATATGTTGGTCTCAGAATGGTAACCAGGATATATGTTGCATTGGGAAGAGGTTTTACTTTTGTGTGCTATAGGAGAAGAAAAGCTATAGATACCATCAGGATTGATAAAGATTAGATTTGAACAAGAGAGACCTCTTGATTAGGAAAGGCAATAAATCATCAAAGAGCATGGCCATTTAATCTAAACTAACTTATAAAACTAACAAATGCCTTTTATTTGGTAAAATATAACCTGCCAAAAAGGAAAACCTCTCAAAGTTAGGGTTGGGGCAGGGTATTGTTTTTGTCTTTCTAGGATAATAAAAGCATCCAACCAAGTAATCTGAAGACCACTGGACAAATGAGACATCTGAAGAAGAAGAAGGATGAATAATCCAGATAAAATGTCCCAAGAAAAAGAGTAAATTGGTCTTTTTCCAACAGGATAAAATTTCATAAATCTTCCCAAATATATGTTTCTGCTTTCCTCTACAGACATATAAAGCAAATGATCTTTCATAGTACCAATTCAATTTAAACTAAAGCTAACTTTGGAGTTGGAGCATGGCTCTCTCCTTCTCTAAGTCCAAGCATACTCATTAAAGAAAAATCCAAAATCTCTGTTTCATGTTAGAGGAGCTACCTGATATGGTACAGAAGAAAATGAAAACTAAGGGACTGTTCTATTGTCACCAGTCCCATAATCCTTTGGTTTTATTTTGACTCTTTAAAATTTTCTTAAGGTATAGACATCTCAAAATTTATAAGATTTATATATGTATGTATATATATATTCTATCATGATATTAATGGTCAAATAAAGCACTAACTAATTCTAGAAATAGGATTAATCTAGTTTCCTATATGTGATTTTGGGTTTGAGTCTGAAGCAGGTAACTAGAAATTACAGATGTATAGCCAAGACATACTTAACAAATTGTGGTCCTTTAACCTCTCACAGATCTGTTGCATGTGACATTTAAAATATTTAAGTTTCTGCACTGATCCATGACCATTTCCAGAAATAACCTTTGAGGTCTCTAAGATGATGGGGCCCCATAATGATGAATCCATCTGGATTGTTGTAATGCCACTAAGCTGACAAACACCACCCAAAGATTAGCTTTGGACTACAACTGCTCAGGACAACTTCAAAGTAGTTAGCTAAGATAGTCCAGCCTCGTAGACTACTCCAGTAAGTACTTCAGAAAAGCCCTGCACTTTCCCATCACACTTGAACAACAGCTAGCTCTCTCAGGAGCTGACCATTATCTCAATTTTCTCAGGGTCCCCAAAGATGCCATCACTCCCAAACAACAGGAAGTAATTTTAAGAACATGATACCAACATTCCCAAGAGGTGGGATGGATGGCTTTTAGTCATCTGGTGGATTATGGATGTTTGTCATCATTTGGGGGGGGGTTGGTTGCAAGTTGTTATTGGTTATAGTCAGGGAAGAAACTAAGCAAAGGAGATTAGATTCAGTTATCTCATTCTGAAAAGAAGAGGGGGATATAGGAATGATATGATTAAAGGGGAGATTATTGAACCTACTTTTAAGCTGAAAAAGTGACTACTAGTCTTAAATACTTTACACTGGTATCGATTTTTGTATATTGATACAAGTTTAAGGTTGTTTTTGTTATACTGATTATACATTTTTGATCTTGTTTAAGGTATTGTACCTATGCCGCTCATTTAACAATGTAATGTAAATTTCTAGCCCTCAAAAGTTAGTATTACAAACTCTTTAGGATAATTAATAAATACAAGTTGGTAGCTAGTCATTCAACAATCAAATTTGTGGCCATGTTAAGTATGTTTTCAAGGTCAAACATATATTTTAGACAGATGGTTTTCAAATACTTCAGAGGCCTATAGAATATTGCATTTAAGATGTTTTAATAGCATAAGACTTTTAATGACAGTGAGACAATCTCCTGGCAGCACCAATTTACTTCACAAAAGATGAGGGTTATCAAAGAACCTCCCTATGGAGTTTCCTTTCACTGTGGCAAAATTAGCCACTGGGCAAGAAACTGCCCTTGCATCAACATCTGACAATATGCTGTCCAAAGTGGACAAGCAAGACACAAAAGAAAGCAACTGTCAAACTTTACCAAGACAAATTAGGAGAGTCATTTAAAATTTCTGTCAGATATTTTAGGCCTATAGGTCAAAAATGGATGCCCCAGTGTTGCAGAGGAATCATGGGTGACTGTTCAGGAAGCCAGATATCTCTGTCATTTCTATAGTTTAGAACTTGTTTGCTCTACACTTCCTGTTTATTCAGATAAGTTATATCCTTCTCAGGTCTCTGATGGGATTGAAGACTAGATAGCTACAGTTTTCATTCTTACCAACTTTAGAAAAGAAACTCACAAAAGAAGTGTAAAGTGTATAAGATTGGGGGACATAAAAGCTTAAGTTGTTTATCTAAGAAAATGTTTTGAGGTCTAAAAAGATAGTTTTGAGTTGGTAATACAAGTTAGGATAGAAGGTGAATTGGGTACAAAACTTTGAACTCACAAGGATAGGATAGATAATGAAGTATTTTCTTTGAATTTGCCTAATGAAAATGGACTGAACACTGTGAATGTAATTCTTACATGTTAATTGTTCTTATTTTATGTAGTTTTACTATGTTAGAGTTAAAACCTTCCCTTTTATTTAGACAAAAGGGGGGAATTGTTGTGGGTATTTTGATCACACTCTGATACTCCTGAGGCTGACAATAAAGTTTACCTTGAATCAGAGGGCAGAGCTAACTACTAGCTGACAGATTTAGCCATAGAGGTTTTGGAGGACCCAGAATATATAGGGAAACACAGGAAGTAGTAGAGAGGGCTTAGAAAGATTCATGGACCCAGATCAAGGAAGATGAGAAAGAAGAGGTTACTGGTTATTTCTCTGCACGCTTCTCTGATCAATCAGGTTTTTACCCCCATATCTGGCTCCCAAGTTTTTATTAACACTAGAATAATTAAGGTAAATGCATTGGGGTGTATTAACATCTTATATGGTTTTTTTTATTTCTCACCCTGCTTTATAACCATTACTTTATTTACTTTTATGTTATGTTGTGAGGACATGAATGCTCAGGGTCATTATATTTCTTGAACTATTACCTATTTTGCCAATATATAATGTCTTCGTTTCCCCTTCCATTATTCTGTGACTTGAATTACTACTTCTCTCATGTTAAAATTTCTATCTATCATGGCTTGTTAATTGGTAACTGCTTTCCTGTCTTTTCCATAGCCCTTAGTTTCTAATACATATCCTGTAAACATACTGCTAAATATCAAAACAAAATTGTTTCATATAGTGGCCATTGTGGCTTTATTAATAAATATAATGTAACTTATAATGATTGTAGTTCCTCTTTGTTAACATTCATTTCTGCCTTTTTTTTGTTTTCTATTTTCTTTTTTAATTGATTTTTATTGAGCTCTACATTTTTCTCTGCTCCCTTCCCTGCCTCTCCCCTCCCTCTTTCAACCCTCCCCAAAGGTCCCCATGCTCCCAATTTACTCAGGAGATCTTGTCTTTTTCTACTTTCCATGTAGATTAGATCTATGTAAGTCTCTCTTAGTGTCCTCATTGTTGTCTAAGTTCTCTGAGATTGTGGTTTGTGGTTTTCTTTGCTTTATGTTTAAGAATCTGGAAACAACCTAAATGCCACTTGACTGAAGAATGGATAAGGAAAATTTGGCACATTTACACAATGGAGTACTACACAGCAGAAAAATAACAACATCTTGAATTTTGCAAGAAAATGGATGGAGCTAG
>PVIU01027951.1:0-19842 GCA_004026605.1 Ondatra zibethicus | reverse complement strand
GGGGAGAGGAGAGGATGCATGGATCTCCCTGGGAAGGGGAAAAAGAAGAGATGTTGTGGGTGGACTAAGTGCAAGTGGGGATGGAAACATGAGAGATCAGGTTGGGGGGACATGGAGGGAGAGAGTACTGAAAGAGACAACTGGAAAGGAGAGGCATTTCTGAGTCGGTTAGAAACCTGGTGCAAGGGAAACTCCCAGAAATTTACAAAGATGACCCAAGTTAAGATTCTTAGCAATAGCAGATACATAGCCTGAACTGTCCATCCCTTGTGATCAGTGGAGGGACTAGGACACCAACCCAGCCATAAAACCTTCAACTTACAGTCTGTCCTCCCTATGGGATGTGTTAGGGTTAGGGTAAGGGTGGCATAGAGATTGAGGGAGTGGCCAACCAATGATTGGTCTAGCCTGAGACCAATGCCATGAGAGTAACCCCACCCCTGACACGGCCTGGAGTGTCAGGACCCAGAGGTTGTATGACCCAGAGACCTAGGATAGACCCAAACACAACTGGAGAAAAAAAATGTCACTGTAATGTGTCTAAAGATCATCTGCTATATTCAAAGACTGATGCCTAGCCCAATTGTCATCAGAGAGGATGCATCCAGCAACTAGAGGAAATAGATGTAAAGACAAAACATCAGGCTGAGCTCTGGGAATCCTGATGAAGAGAGGGAAGAAGGATTGAGGAGTCAGAGGAGTCAAGGATACTAAAAGAAAACACACAGCATCAACTAACCTGAGGTCATAGGAGCTCACAGAGTCTGAATTGACAACCAGGGAACCTGCATGGGACTGACCTAGGCCCTCTGCATATATGTGACAGTTTTGTACCTTGGTCCTCTTGTGAGACTCCTAACAACAGGAACAGGGACTGTTTCTGACTCTTTAGCTGGCTTTTGGGACTCTACACCTCATACTGGGTTGCCTTGCCTAGCCTTAATACAAGGGGAGGTGCTTAGTCTTACTGCAATGTGATATGCCATGTTTTGTTGATATCCATGGGAGATTTGCCCTTTTCTGGAGAGAAATGGAAGAGGAGAGGAGGAGTGTATTGGCAGGGGGAGCACACAGGTAGGGAGGGACTGGGAAGAGAGGAGGGTGGGGAAACCACAGTCAGGATATAAAATAAACAAATTTAAAATAAAAATAAATTGTTAAAATTGAAGGATAAAGAAAAAATTTTCATGATAAAAACAGGTCAAATGAATTCATGACCACCAAATTAACCCTATGTAGAATACTATATGGGGTACTTTGGAATAAAGAAAGGGATAAGCACACCCAAGAAACTAAGGAGGCCGGGAGAATAAATGGTGCTGGGATAGAAGTTGTGTAAAGTAGATATAAAAAAAGCAAATATCATAAGAACCAACAAGATGGAAGCATTTGTGTTTGTCTTTCAGTAATAACTCTGATTAATGGCCCCGATTTTAGAAAACAGGATCCACATTTTTGTTGTTCACATGAAACACCCCACCTTTAAGGATAGGCACTATCTTAGAATAAAAGGAAAAAAAAAGTATTTCACGTAAATGAAACTAGGAAATGAGCAGGCTTTACTATTCTAAAATCTGACAAAAAAAAAGAATTTCTAAATAGGACTCCAGTCTTTCAATAAATAAAGCCAAGAACTTTGGATACTCAAAAGAAGAAACACAAATAGCTAATAAGCATTTTAAAGTGCCCCAGTCAAAATGTCTACCATCAAGAAATCAGGTAATAGTGATGTAGGAGGTCCTTTTGTATTTTTGTTGCTTTCATTGGTTGAATAAAGAGACTGCCTTGGCCTTTTGATAGGGCAGCGCTTAGATGGGTGGAGTAGACAAAATGAAATACTGGGAGAGAGAAGACAGTGTGGCAACCACCATGGTTCTCCTGCCCAAGACTTAAAATCTTCCTGGTAAGCCATGACCTCGTGGCGATACACAGATTACTAGATATGGGTTAATTTAAGATGTGAGAGTTGGCCAAGAAGAGGCTAGTTATAATGGGCCAGGCAGCGTTTAAATGAATACAGTTTCTGTGTGATTATTTCGGGAGTTAAGCTAGCTGGATGGACGGCAGCCAGACAGAACAAGGGGCCCACACTCCTTTTACTACACATGTAAATGAAACGAGGAAACAAACAGGCTTTACTATTCTAAAATCTGACAAAAAAAAAAAAGAATTTCTAAATAGAACTCCAGTCTTTCAATAAATAAAGTCAACAACTTTGGATACTCAAAAGAAGAAACACAAATAGCGAATAAGCATTTTAAAGTGCCCCAGTCAAAATGACTACCATCAAGAAATCAGGTAACAGCAAATCATGGGGGGAAGAGAATTCTTTATGCAGTCTTAGTGGGAATGCAAAGTGCTGCCGTTACAGTGGAAATCAGTGGAAGATTGCTCAAAAGTTCAGAAATAGAACTACCAATAACTCAGCTATTCCTCCCCAGGAAATACACTCAGAGGACTCTATATTCTATTAAAAAAATACTTGCTCATCCATGTTCATTCTAACCTTCACATGTGATTGTCAGCTTGTCACATATGGAATCCTTTTCTACCAGATTCTGCCCACTGAAACATCATAAGGTTCTTTAAAATAAATGTGCCCTCAAAACCCCAATTCTTATGGTTAGAGCACTAATCCCAATAGAATGATACTTAGGACTTGGGCTTTGGAGAAGAAATTCAATCATGAGGATGTAGCACTTACAGATGGAATTAGTCCACTAAGAAGAGACATGAGAGATGCTATGCCAAATACAGACAAAGTGAGAAGGTAACCATCTGCATACCTGGAACAGAGCTCTCTATGAGAACTGAACTAATTGACACCTTGATCCTAGATATCTCAGCCCTCAGAACTATGAGGAATAAATCCCTTCTGTTTTAGCCACTCATTTTCAAGGCCATTTTGTTACAGCACCTGAACAACCAAAGGCACTTGTTATTCAGTGCCGGAGAGAAAGGTTCTACCACAGGACTCTTCCTTTTTCTTCTTCTTGAAGCTTTTTTTTTTCTGGATAAATAAGAATCTTGTTATAACCAAAACTCATAGTTTCACAAGGATACATATGTGCACTGGTCTCTTTTATTATATAGGACTTTTAATATACATATTTGGGTAAAGTTTCTTTTGGTGATGACTTTGCATTCTCTGTTGCAATAAGCCTGTATCCTTTCAGAATAGAAATAACTGACTTCCATGTAATTCTCTCGTTGGTTGCCCTTTTCTCTGCTGCATTCAAGAAATGTTCCTCAGGCTTGTTCCCTGCATCATGAACGTAGTTCCCCATCTTCTGCTCCCTATCCCATCAAGCTTTTCATTAACATTCTTTTCATAACATCACTAGCTTTTTGTACCTCTGTCTTCTTGATTGTCTCAGTTTCTTTGCTTGCTTCATATGGAATCTCATGTTTGGGCTCAACATCAAAGATGTAGATACTGTAGCCAACTGGAGGAGATCTATCCCCATGTACAGTGCAAACTAGAGCAAATCAGACCAGGGCTGCCATGGGATCCTGACATTTCTGAATCTTTTTCAAAACAAACAAACAAAAACCAAACAAAATCAACTTTCAGGAACACTGACAATTTGAAACCAGGTCAGGCTATATTGTCTATGCTGGACATAGACTTGATGGTCTCCTGTTCTAACTCTACAAGTAGCTGTGATTCCAACCCTGTGCCACCATGCTGTGTTCAATATTCCAGTTTTTAAAGAACATCTTTTGGGCCACTTATATGATTCAAATGTTTGCAAACTAAAATGTTCAAGACTGTAAACTCTAGGGAATCTAAAGAGCCAAAGAGAAGATAATATGAATTTAGTTTGGGACATGTTTATTCTGAAACAAACTGGTGAAATCTCTGACCTAGCAGCTGGAAATGGGTGGCCTTTTCATTGTTTAGAAAAACAAACTCCATATGAGGTCATCAGATGACATTGCTGCCAGCAGCTGTGCTGGATAGCTTTGTGCCAACTTGATACAAGCAAGAGTTGTTTGTAAGTAACCTCAATTGAAAAAGTTCAACTGCCAGATTGGCCTATAGGCCAGCCTGTGGGGGCACTTGCTTGCTTGATGATCGATTTGTGAGAACCCAGCTCACTGTAGGTCATGACATCCCTAGGCTGTATAAGAAAACTGAGCAAGCAAAGAAGAGTAAGCAGGCACTTTTCAATGGTCCTGCTTCATTCCTGCTGCAAAGTTCCAGCCTGAAGCTCCTTCCTTGACTTCCCTTTATGATGAACTATGATCAGGAGCTGGAAGATGAAATGAACACTTTGTTCTCCAAGTTGCTGTTGGTCAAAATATTCTAGCATAGCAATAGAAACCATAACTAAGACACCAGCCCTATGTGCATTCCTTGATCTGTACTTGATCTCCTTCCTTGACTTCCCTTTATGATGAACTATGATCAGGAGCTGGAAGATGAAATAAAAACTTTGTTCTCCAAGTTTCTGTTGGTCAAAATATTCTAGCATAGCAATAGAAACCATAACTAAGACATCAGCCCTATGTGCATTCCTTGATCTGTACTAGGGTATTTACATGTTATATATCTTTGAATTTCATATACACCAAACTTAAGAGTTAAATGAAATGAATATTTAGGAATAATTAAATTAATAATAAAGGCTGTTAGTGCCAGAACTAATCAAGCATGTCTGCCATCCTAAATATCAAGAGTTTAAGGTAGGAGGCCCATAAGTTTAGACCGGTCTAGATTACATGGGAATGTGAAGCCAATTTGGGTTACATTTAAAAAAAAAAAGCCATTCAGAGAATAAACAAATAAAGGCAGTTCATATTTTAGAAGTGAATAGAGTAAACTCAGGAAATAGTCTTCAACTAAATCACAGAGCAGAAAGGACATGTGTAAGCTACACATATTAGTCAGTTTCTCAGTTTCTTCAAGGGTGTAAATACCTGGCATTGCTTTCACAGTGGAGCATGACCAGAACAAGGTCTGAAATAGGATCACCATCTCCACAATATGGAGAGAGAAACTGGGTGAACCTTGAGCCCCAGCACTGTGAGACTCTCCCAAAAGGACATTCACTGGAGAACTAGAGATTGTCATTAAAAAGAACAGAAGAACAAATTATGATCTTATATAGAAATACCAATCAATCAGACTGGCTAAGATCAGTTGGGCATATACCCAGGGTGCCTTTCCATCTACTAAGCAACATCATTTTAAAATGATTATTGTTGGTGGTGTTTTTTCTTCATTTAATTTTGAATTTGTTTGTGTGTACATAATAAGTGTGTATTCATGTGTGGATGCATGTACGTAGACTTCATACATGTATGTGTGGATGCATGTGAAGGCCATATGTTAATGTCAGATGTCTTTCTCAATCACTTTTCCTGTTTATGTATTGATTTGATTTATTATTTATTTTGTGTGAGGGCCTCTCAGCAAACCTCAAGCTCACTGGTTAAGTCCCAGAAATTCTCCTGTCTCTGCTTCCTCAGTGCCAAGATCACAGGCCCATACCAGTGCTCCTGGCTTCTTACATGGCCACCAGAAATCCAAAGTCTGGTCCTTGTGCTTTTGTGGCAAACACTTCACTGCCCAAGGCATCATGTTCCCCCTGAGCGTATCATTATGAGAAGATAATGTGGGGCAGAAAATGGACTGCTTCACTTCCCTTGTGCCCTGTGTGAGTGTCCTAGCCTAGGAAACTCTATGCCTTGGTGGTTAGAGTGCTCCTGTGACTGTGACCCTTATATCCCTTCAGGCAGTCTAGGCCTACAATCCAGAAGAGAGGATCAATATTTATCAGAATTGTACACAGTCTAGAGAGGTTCTGTAAGTTACCTAGCATCTCACAGCTCATTTGTAGAGGTGTGGGCTTAAACCATTACTAACTGACCTCTGCTCTTCCAAATCCTTGGACTTTCTAAAATGACAGCATCCAGACCCCTGTGTGTCTCTAGGTCGATTCACCTGACAGACTCATCCACTTATCATTTAGTAGGTACCAGTAGATGTAGAAGGAAGTCTTGCCCTCGAAGTCTCTAACAGGCTGGGCTCTGGTTTCTGCAGGGGAAAAGAGCCAGACTGGATGGAGATGGGAGGCAATATGCCCTGAATGCTGGCACACAGGCAGGCGTATAAATAGTGGCTATCAGGTTGTCTCTCAGGACACTTGAACCCATAAAGGAAGTAGATCCAGGAACCCTCTGGAAAGGGCCAATAGTTAAAGGATTCATGGCATTCACTTTCTTCCCTCTTGTCAAACATTATTTCCTAACTTCTGTTTTTTTTTAACAAAAGCAGATATTTTATACCCAAAGTTTCTTTTCATATTAAATATATTCCTGGTTCATATACTTGTAGCTTGGGATGCATTTGACTTGATATTGAAATTGTCAAGGGAAATCAGGGGCAGAGAGCATGTTAGAAACAGATTGTCTGAGCTGATAGCTTGAAGACATTATTTCACAACAGCACAGAAGCAGTAAAGGAGATGGGCAGCTGTGTGGGGGGAAGGGAGAAGCAAGAAAGAGGCATGGCATTTCCTAACAACAGGGTGCAAATGCATCACACGGAGATGTCAGACAGCCATCCACAGTGAAGGGTTAGACCATCAGTCATCCACAGATTCCAGACACCGGATGACATCATTTGTCTATGAAGCATAAAGCATAAAGCATCTTGAAGGCATAAAGCATTCAAGAGTCATACAGTGTCATAATTATTAGTTCTATTGTTATTTAATCAGTTGTGCCAGGTGTCTGCCTTTGGAAGGACGCTTTCAGAACAATGGCGAATGAGAATTGGATTTAGTTTATGAATGACCTCTTTTTTCTGTATTTGTCAATCCCAGCTCCAGGAGTCAGACTCTGAGACCAGGGAAGACTAATGCTCTATATTAATAAAAACAAGTCAGCACACACACATAGCAATTCATACTTTGCATAGTATTTTTATTCCCCTCATTTCACATCAGCCACCTCCCCTTCTCCCTCCCTCCCCCCCCCAACCAGCCAGAGTCAGACAGAAGAATGAGCAGCAGCAGGAACTGCTGAGCAAGCAATCACACCTAGTCTTTTCTCCAAGGGCAAGGAGAGGAGCGTTGGCCTTTCTGCTTCTGCTGCTCCAACATGAGAACTTTGCTCTCGCAGCTGCTCTGACTCATCCATCTTTAGAAGAAGAAGACAGAACAGCTGAGGGTGGGTGAGTTCATTGACTCTGTGCACTCTGGCGGGCTCCTTAGCAGTCAGGGAAGAAAATCCATGCAGGTGGCTTCCTCTTTCTTCCTCCATAGCCACACAGTTATCTTGCAGCTTAAAAATCACCAAAGTCATCCACCTCCCATCCCAGGTTTTACTGGTCTGCCAGCCCTATAGTATTGCAGACAGCTCAAGGGAGTCTTTCTATGGCAGTTAGGCCAGACTCTAGCCTTAGGGCATGTTTAGTGGATGATTCTAAGTGGATGAATAACAAATAAATGAATAGTGAGGTGAGTGAGCATTACTTGGCATCATTGAATTCTGCATCTGGGAACTTGGTCAATGACTTGTTCTGTGCACCTACAGAGGGTACTGCTTTTGACATCCCTGCCTTCTTCCTTCTTGGCAGAATCTGACTTAACTCTGATACTTGTTAACTTTGTGCTTGCAGCTCAGCTTCTGGTTTGTTTCTCTCCGATCTGGAACATTCCCACAGGGCAGGGTAACCTGCCCTCTCTTAGGACTGGAGGGGAAAAGGGGAGGAGGAGTGGGGAAGCGGAAGGGAAATGGGAGGAGCAGAGGAGGTGGAAATTTTGAATGGTACTATTTATAATGCAATAATAAAAATTAAATGTGAAAAAAATAGAAGCTAATACACAGGGAGGTGGAAAGATTTAAGCAACGAAAGGGGATATGGGAGAGAAAGGTATGGGAGAGAAAAGATGGGGGGGGTCAATTCAAACTAAGGATAAATGAAAAAGCCATAATGGAAAAACTAGCAGATTAATTTAAGAAAATAAAGTTTAAAAAAATCAGACTTCACACTAGCATGCATAACCTAGGCCTGTGGCTAGCAGGTCACATTCACTGGGACCTAGGAAGCTGAATTTTATGAAGTCTTCAGTTAGTTCTTATATTTGTGCAGCTTTGGGAGTCTCCTGTCTAAGTGATATGTCTGGCCCTGAGAAGCTGATTCAAGGCAACACCTGGCCTTGGCTGACCTTATCACATGGAAGGAACATGTGGGCATCTGTGGTGTAGGGGAACTTCTACTCTCAGCCCCAGATGCTTGACGTGAACAAGGAAGAATTTGTATTATCCTGCAAGCAACTGGCAAACCCCTCATAACCATGAAAAGACTGGCGTAAAGATCAAGCCATTCCCTGCCCTGCAGCTGGTAGAGAGGCTAGTCAGAGAATCTGTGCCATTGGTGACGATATGGAGACACCAAAACAACCAAACTTAGAGTGTGTTCTAAGTTGCATTTCTCATTTTGTGAAGTAGTGAATGTCTTTATTGCATAAGTCACTGTGGGTCAAGTTTTCTGTTACTTACCAAAAGCACCCTGATTAATTCAGCTCCTGGCAAAAACAGCTACCGCACATCTAGATGTCCACTTAAGCAGCCCAAATCCAAATAGTAATCAACACAGTTATCTCTTACTAAATGCGTCTATGTCAGGCACCGTGCTAAGTGCTCAGTTTTGATTATTTCAAGTATCCTTCACAGCCACTCTCCCAGGTAGGAACTTATAAGTTGCCCTCATTTATAGATAAGGAGACCAAGGAGAAGAGCATTTTGTGCCTCCTCCAAAGCAAGTGGCAGAGGCAGGATTTAAATGCAAAGGATCTGACTTCAATACTTTTGCCCTATTAGCTACTGATCCAAAGAAGTTGTAGCCCGTTGAAGTCCAATGACATTCAAACAAGCCTTTCTTCTATAAGAATGTGGTGCTGAATTTTGCCACTAATATTCTGGTAGCCAGAATGACGTGAGGAAATCCATCAACTGGGGAGGTGCTAACCCATTCTGAAATATTAGCCAAAGAAAAATGCGAGCATGCCAACAGCAATCTGGTGGCTCTGGCATCTTCAGTAGGCTTGAAGACAGTCCCAGGGAGCACGAGTATATGATCCTCATTCTGTGTGTGTGGAGCAGCACAGCCTAGCCATGAACTGAGTGGAGCAGCCAGAGCAAGGAGTGTAAATAACAGTAAGGACTCACCTTTTGCTTGAAGTATATTAACTTTACATCAGTTTTAAAGAGGAACGCGTTTTCAAAATTGAACAGAGATGAAACACAAGTCTCTAAAGTCTGCCAATACAGCTAATAAATACCAGTCTCCAGGGACAAAGTGTAAAACCAATTTAATCAGCTAATGGAAATCAAAGGCTTGTCAAGAACATTTTGTTTGTTTCCTACATGACTGATTTGGGGTTGCTTAGTTATCTGCTACACCTTTTTTTGTTGTTGTTCTTTTTAAATCCATATAAGCAACCAGTCTGGACTTTGACTTTTCTACTGGCTGTTCTAAGAGCAGAAAGAGTAATAACATAGCTATTAAAAATACAGTAGCTAGATCTGCTCCTAATCTATTCATAAATGTTTTATTCTAAGAGTGCTTTGATCTGTGATAGTCTTCCTGATGCTAGAACATTTGTTCATTTGACATCTACTTCAGCCTGGCCACTATGAGGCATTTAGACTGAACTAGCCAGAATATGGTCCATGGACAAGGTCGGCAGCTTCTGTACCCATGAGGGCCATCACCTCCCCAGTCACTCTGCAATTAAGCCAGAAGTCTTTTTATTCCTCCATACCTTATAATAGTCTCAGAAAAGCAAGTTATAATAAGATATCCACTAAGATAAAGCCCTTGTCCTCAAAACCTTTGGAACTCGAGGAAGAAAGGAACACAAAATTGTGATTTCACAATACAATGTGCTAGATGCTAGTGCTGTAACAGAATAATTGGCTCCATAAGAGGGGCATGATGGTCCCAGGAACATCCAAAAAGTTATTGGGAAGAAATCATTTTAAATCCATCAAAGTTGGGAGGGGCAGTTCACACAGGAGAGAAGCTGCTGTTGAGAGACTACACGTGCCTGGCCCTTTTCTCTGTGTCCAGTGTCTTACTGAAGAAGTATTAATGATGCTTTTTAGGGACTAGTGAATTTTGCATGGCACATAGAAGGAGCTTTGTGTCCCCAGATCTGAGAAGGACAGAATGATAACAAAGGAAAACAAGACAATTTGTTTAGCAATTATTTTATGGTCATTATTTGGCATTGGGTAGAAACAGGGCACAAACTGACCAGGCCAGAAATGGTTGGGGTAAAAGGTGAGGAGATTAACTATTACTGGGTAATAGAACCAAGAAAAATCAGTATTAGAAAAAAAACTCAATATAATTTATTATATTAACAGAGTTAATGAGAAAAATCATCATCTCCATAGATAGTGGAAAGAAATTTCAATCTATCTTCAAAGCAATCAACAAAATAAAGATTAAGCAATATATTATGATCACAAAGTAACACACACATAACATTGCTTCAAACTGGTGTCTTACATAATGAGAAATCACTGTTAAAGATTTTATCCATAATCAATAATCCATCTATTAAGTAGGCTAAAAAGCAACATTTTTATGTTCATTAACCTCTAACAGAAATCTAGATTTTTTTTTTCAATTACTACAAAACCACAGGGATAGTGGAATTAACTATTACTTTGAGTAATAAAAATCACAGTTATTTTCACACCACATTACAGTTTTGTGTGTATTTAAAAATATCATTTTTAAACAATGTGATACCACACATTGTTTTGAAATTAAGTTGCTTATAAGAAGTGCCCCTATATCTTGCTATTTAAAGAGTACCTATATTTCAATAACTATTCCTTGGTTTCCTTTATAATCATGTATATTTCATAGTACATTTGAAATCTGAATTTCTATGAAGGGTTCATAAACTTCAACTGCCAGAGGGGTCTAAAACATACAAAAAATTATGGAATGCTGTATTCATCATTTTACCAATAAAATCAGCAACAAAGATCCTCACTCCCTCAAGTGGAACAAAGATTCACAGGCCAGAAGTAGAATAAGGCTGTAAATGATAATCAAGACTATGAAACTTTGCCATGCCTGAGTATCCCTTATTCACATACATGCACACTCAACTTTATTTCCAGAAGTGAGACACAGACAGTAAATCCAGAAAAGGGAAAGAGATTAATCTTATGTGATCCATCTGTCCCTAACATTTGCAAGTCTTCAGATCTCTCAACTGAGACTACAGCTTCAACTTTGTTGAGTTCCAAAAATAAGCCAGGCCAAGCCTTGAAAGAGGCATCAGACCAGAGCCATTAGTAAAAAGGAACTTGAAGAAAGATACTACCCTACTCCCATGTTCAATACCCAGTGCCCAATGTATCTTGAATGCTGGCCATGGCCCCAACAAAAAGGCACCAGCATTTTCTATTATCTTATGATTGCTTCCAGATCTTTGGAGTTTCCTTAGGACTCTAGGTACATTCTAGTAGCCTTGTAGATATGACAGCCCTGCCTGAATCTACTTCTATTTATTCAGAGTTCTGATTCCTTTTCTAGCCTTCACAAACTCTCTTCCCCAAACAATGGCAGAGACCAGCTAGGTTAGCTGGTGAGGTTCACAGCAGCTCATTAGTATTGAAGAGGTCATACTGTTGCATTTGATGGGGCAGCATACACTACCATTCTTTCATGAATTGATGCAAATCCTAACTTTTAGGAGGCTGGGCAGCAATCTATATCATATTAGAAAGTTACCAGTACAGGAACTGAAGTGCAACAAACATCTTTGCCTAAAACCACTCAAATAGTATGTTTTAAAAATTACACACACACTATGAAATAAGTATAACAATCATGTCTTCGAGCTGTATTTTGCCCCACAGGCTACCAGTTTGAAACCTCCAGCAATTCCTGCCCCCTTTACAAATTACTGTTCTGTGGTGAGAAACTGCCAAAATTAGGCCAATGTACATGACATTCCTTAGTACCCTATAATCTGGGCTATTTGTTCCTTTCAACTCCCAGGGATGCTTGGGACTGATCACTACCATATCTGATTTTTTGTTCCTCTACTTGCCATCTTAGCTATGGAGCAGAGAGCATACATGGTGTCTTAGCAGTGGCCCAGGTCAGCATGCCCTCCTCACAAGTCCCTGGAGCCTCTCTTCCTGAATGCATGCATAGAACTGCTCCTATAACTAAATAGAATATTTGGCCAGAGAAAGTGGAATAGCAAAACTAAATATAGTTACCAGTAGACTGCCGTTTCCTCACTGAACATAACCTATATAAACCACTTTTTTAAACGCTTGGAGTAAAACATGTGATTGTGGGTTTCATTCATGAGCCAATTATTTACATAATCTGTGCTTATTTTAAATATCCTCATCATTGAACAGCCTATAGAAAGGTAGGGCTGACTAGAAAATTAGCATTAGCACTGCCTGCAAATTGCAGGTTTTAATAGCACTCGTCACAGCCACAGAAATAACCAGAGAGAATTAAATTAAGGAACTGGAGCAATCAAAAGCTCAGAGGAAGGTAAGGCAATGCAGTTCCTAATGTTTATGCAACAGTCTATAGTTTATAAAAGCTTCCACATTTACTAGCCATTGGGACCTTCTTGAGTCATGTGCAGAGAGGTACCATCCCTGCTCCACACATGAGGAAACTGAAGTCCAAAATGGTTCCATCAATAGCACAGTTCCTAAGTGCCAGAGCCGGGATTTGAAGCCAGATATGCTGGCACGAGCCTAATAATGTTCTACCTCATGGGTCAGCAAATCTTGCCTGTAAAAGTACAATCAGCAAACATTTCAGCTGATAGCGACACATAGGGTCTTCTTTTTTTTTTTTATGTGTGGATTGCATATGTGTGTATGTATGAGCACTCACATGTGTGCAGCCACAACTGTATTCTTGTATACGTTTGCACCTATGTGAGCATTTAGAGGCCTGAGGTTGACATCACTTTCCATCTTATTCATTGAGGCAGTCTCTCGGTTAAACCCAGAGCTCATCAATATAGCTAGCCTGGCTAGACAGCTGACTCCAACAATACTGTGCCTCTACAGTCCATGCACATGAATTGCAGGCAAAATGCCCTATCCACCTGTTATTTGGGTTCTAGAGATTCAAACTAGTCCTCAAACTGATGTGCCATCTTCCTGACTCCATAAGGTCTTTTATTAGAACCATGCAGCTCTGTACTGTAGGTAAAAACAAGCCCTATGCAAGAGTATAAACAAATAAGTAAATTTTATCTTCCAAAACAAGTAGAGACAGGCTGGGGACATAGCTCAGTTAGGACAATGATTGCCTAGCATGCACAAAGCCTTGGTTCAATGCACAGAATCATATAAAACTAGGCATGGTGGAACATATCTATAATCCTGTAGTGTCAATAGTCTAGATGTAGGACTGCAGGATAAGAAATCCAGGGTCATCTTTGGCTACATAGCAAGTTTGAGACCATCCGGAAATACATAGATCCTGTCTCAAATCAAAATAAAACAAATAGACAGATCTATTGGTCCTACAAAACTGTTTGCTGTCCCCCCACTCTATGCCCTTATTCTGGTTAGCCTAAATTCTCTACTTGACACAGTCTAGCACCATTTGAAAGCAGAAGACGCAATGAGGAATCATCTAGATCGGATTAGTGTCTAAATGTAATTAATTGGGTCCATCCCACTGTAGATAGCACCATTCTTAGGTAGGTGGTTCCAGGCTTACAAGAAAGCTAGTTAATCATAATCCTGCATGAGGGTCAGCAAATGGTGTTCCTTTGTGGTTTCTGCTTCAAGCTTCTGCCTTCAATGATGGACTATAATATGTAAGCAGAAATAAACTCTACTTTCTGAAGCTGTTTTTGGTCATAGTGTTTATCACAATAACAGATTGAAATCATACCACATTTCAAGCACCATTTTCTCTTTGCAGTCTTAATGAATCTGCTTACAGTTGAACTATCATGGGAAAAATAATGACGCCAAATGTCAGAGGTAGAGAGAGGTTAATGCAAATGATGTGACATGAGAAAAGAAAAGACATGGATTAGGAAGGAGTCTGGCCAAAGAATCCTAAGTGTTTGAATGATAGGGAAAATGTAGAACCAAATTCCCTTATATTTTTCTGCACAAACTAAAGGATAATGTTATGATTTCAGCCACAATAAGGCTGACACTTCCAGGTTCTAGGGCCATGCATGTGTGAACAAGCCCGCAGGCAGAAGTGCCTAATGGCCCTGGGGATGTTAAAGGGACCCCCTATGTGACCCATGCGCATGCACGCACATGCGTAGTTGCATCATCCACGTATGACTCAGCTAAGCCCTTTCACACATGCATAAGCCCCATCATCTGTGTATGACATAGTCATGTCAACCCCCCAGTGTGCATGTGCCAGGCAGCTTTTAAAAGCTGGATGTGCCAACTAACTCTCTCTCTCTCTCTCTCTCTCTCTCTCTCTCTCTCTCTCTCTCTCTCTCTCTGTCTCTCTCTCTCTCCCCACACTGACTTCCCCAGGCCTGTACACGCCCCCTCTAATAAACTCCTAAGCGAGTTTGTTGCCTGTTCCATGTTTCCTTCTCACTCGCGCCAGGTAATTTCAGATAATGCCTGCCACAGAAATTCGTGTGCTTCTTTAAAAAATCTAGGAGTTTCCATCATACAAATCTGACCATGACATAGGTAACTCTCATGCCAAATCTCCCCATTCACATCGATGGAGGATTGTCAGCTCAGGCCTTCCCATACTGAAGGACTCAACCTGCAATGGAAAGAATAGAAAAGAGAGTAACCAAGCATCATACCTACTTTGAGAGACCTACGCAGGTAGGCAAGCTTCTGCCTTGCCTTGCAGCTACTAATACTGTCTTCTATCTTCCTATAGGAAGACAGAACACAGAATATGCTATATGTTCACTTAAGAGTGGGGAAGCCTCATTCTATTCAAGGACCATGTAGGAACAGCCATTTAGAAACATCATTAAACTTTCCATAGACAAATCTCCCTTGGCCAGATGTAGATCCCTTAATGGTCATTGGCAGGTCCAGGAAGAAAGGGTCTCTATGCATTGGTATCCATAAGAAAAAAAGATGAGGGGTTATTGTTAGGAAATTTTTAGGACTATGGAAGGCAGCATGATAGAGAAGTTTGATAACTTATATTTGTTCTCACACCTTTATAACTTGCAGGTCTTGTATTTGTATTTTACTGAAATTTGTTTGGTGAGGTTATCCTTTTAAACTGACAAAACCTCTCAGCTGTCAAATTGCATCAGAGATCTTTGGGAAGGATAAAATTTTACTTGAGTTATTGATTAAAAAATGACAGAGAACTTACTTGGTTGGTATCCAGAGCTACTCTTCAGGGTCTTCCATGGTCGCTGAGGGTCACATTTGCCTTTTGCTGTTTAGCACAGAGCCTGCCAGGCTCCAAAAGTTCCTGTGGGACAAGAAATCTGTAGGAAGACAAGCCTACGTTGACCTGAGCAGCTAGGCTGTCGATTCCAGTGATTCTGTCCACATCTGGAGATCTTCAGTTTAGATGAAAGGCAGTTTTGCCCAGTGGTCAGCACTTGGCAGTTGCAGCAAATTGCGGATGGATGTTGTTGTATGCCCATTTGTCTTCTTTCTTCTTCGAAGGAAATAGACTGCTGCTCCTAGGAGCCAACCTGTCTTTTTTTATTATGAAAAGTTTTTTAATAATTAAATATTTAAATGCCATATTCCCCAGATCTCTGAGCAGTTGAGGGCTGTTTATCAGGTATAACTACAGTATAGAATCTGCCTGGAGAGCTGCGTCTGAGCTTGACTGCACTGGCTCTCAACAGGTAAGATTTACACTCATAAAAAGACAGAAAGAAGAAAAAACTGCTTGCAATAGAAGGTTAATGGCAGAACAGACAATAGTAGAGAACAGCTTAATATTTTTAAATGAGGGTTGGATTAAATATAAATTATTTTTGTAAGAGACTTAAAAGTACATACAAGTTTAAAACATGAGACTTATTGTTTTTGTAGTCTTAAATGAGATGTAATGAACAATTATAACATTAAGCATAGGTGCATTTAAGGTGCATTTAAGTTAAGAACACAGAGAGTGAACAGGAATTGGGGAAAGTGGATGCTCTTGGTGGGCCCTACCAAAGGCATGCCACTACACAAAACACACATGCAACAGAGTCAACAAGTGGACTTTAGTGGAAAAAAAAACATAAGTAAACCAGGGGACAAGGCAGGGTATACTTCAGTAAAGATGGGAGAACTTGGTCATCTGACCTGGCTCTCAGCCAAGATGGAGGTAAGGTCACCCATGCAACAGAGTTAATACTGGGGAACCAGGCAGGGAACACCTCAGTAAAGATGGCAGAACTTGGTCACCTGACCTGGCTCTCAGCCAAAATGGCTACAAAGTCACCTAACCCCAGTCCAAATGGCAATGGTCACATGTTGCATGAAAAAAGCCACTCAATTAAGATGGCAGTGAAGTCACCTGACTTCACTTAAGATGGTGGTAAGGCCACATGACCTCAGTCAAAATGACAGCAGTTACATGTTGTATGGAAAAGCCAAAATTTTTGAGCTGCAGGGATTTTAAGTTTAGTAATAAGAGAGACCTAGAGGCATGATCTGCCCTGTCGCTGAGCTGCCATGCCACAAGCCACAGCAGGAAGAAAGAGGCTGGAATTGAAAAAGGCCACCTTGTGGATCCGACCAATCTTGTTGGCAGTAGTAGCAGGGACAGTTTGAGGAAACTCCTTCCATTTGCCTGTGCGCTAACAGTAGTTAGAAAGTTCCCACTGACAGTAGTTAGAAAGCTCCCATAAAAGTGGAGCTGGTGGGACACTGTGGAGTGAGGGTAAGAGCTGAAGAAGTAGGGCATTAAGGCCTGGGGTTTTTGGGCCTCTAAAAGGCTTCCATCTCAGGGGAGACAGACACGGATGGCTTGCTACTCACAGCTGAAATTGTAAAAACCCACGAAACGGCAACACCACAAAGCGCACAGTGAGACATCTCTTGACTGTGGGTGGGGTATGAATTAGTGTGTGACCTCTGCAAGACCCATGGGAGGGCATCCCCCCAAGGCCACGAGTGGGAAGGTAAGGCCTGGTGGATCCGGTCGGGGTAACTCAGAACCCAGAAAGGCCAGAGGCCGCTCTGAGTGGCCTTTTATGGTGAAGGAAAAAGAAAAAAGAAAAGAAATGAAAAAAAGAGAAAGAAGAATCTGAGGGACCATGGGCCCCTAGCTGAATGTACCACACAGAATGTGCAGTGCTAGCATGGGAGGATTGACCAGTCACGATTTTAGCTAAGGGAAGCAATCCAGAGATGCATGCCAGCAAAGGGCACAACTGTACCTTTGAAGACCATGGTTGGGGGGGTAGTCCCCCCATTTTTAGGAACACCAAAGGGTTGCTGGAGCTCAACAGTCAATTCCTCGGGTTCAGAGAAACAGTTAAGCTGACCAGAATGGGGAAACTCACCAACTGAAGCCAGTGGTGTGAGTAGAAATCATGCTCTAGAAAACATGCTCAGGTATATGGAACATGTGGCACGTGGTTGTTGTGGAAAAAAATGCCTGGTTCAGTATCCCAACCCCAGGAGAGGGACTCCCATTGGAAGAGCCTCCCGCGTCTTTCGGCACCAATGTAATGGATTAATTAAAAATATGCTGCAGGATCTCTGGTGGCAGCAGGCAGGGGGCAGCGGGTCCCAAGAGCAGCCAGTCCCAGGCAGGGATGGTGCACAAGACCATGCCACAGGTCTCTGAAGGTGGCTGGTCCCTGGCGGTGAGAGACAGATGGATAGGCATGCTATACAGAGTGAAGTTGGATATTTATTTAGGGGGTTATGGAGGGAGAAGGAAGAAGGGGAGAAGAGCAGAGAGAGGGAGAGAGAGAGAGAGAGACAGAGACAGAGACAGAGAGAGGAGAGAAGGGAGAGACAGAATCTGCCTTTCCGAAAGGGAGACAGAAAAGAGAAAGAACTCAGGCTGGAAGCTGAAGATCAACCTGTCTCAGCAGACAGGGGAAGGAGTGGGCATGGCTTGTCTCTTAAAGAGACAGAACAACCAAAACAGTTGAACAGAACTTGTGGGAGCTATGGACCCTAGACCTACAACTGGGGAGCTTGCATGGATCCCAGCTGGGCCCTCTGCATGATGGTGACAGTTCTGTAGTCCGGTCTCTTTGGGAGACCCCTGGCAGTGGGGCCAGGAGCTGGCTTTTTGAAGCCCATTCCATATGGTGCTTTGCTCAAACTTGATGGGGGTAGTGAAGGGAGGGCCTTGGTCCTGCTCTCAACTGAATGTGCCAGGCCTTGTTGACTCCCCATGAGAGGCCTTACCCCTTCTGAGGAGTGGATCGGTAGGGTGAAGGTGGAGGATGTGGGAGGAAAGGAGGGATGGGAAACTGTGGTTGTTATATAAATGAATTAAAAAAATAAACATACAAATAAAAAATAGACTCCAAGATGTTGGAGAGATGAGCTGGTGGTTAAAAGCCTGGGCTGATTGTCCAGAGGACTTAGGCTTGATTCCTATCATCCAAGGCAGCTTACCACCATCTATAACTGTAGTCCCAGAGAAGTCACCTTTTTCTGACCTCTAAGGGTACCAGGTATGCCTGTAGTACACAAACACACATGCAGGCAAAACATTATAAGTAAATGAAAAAAATATTTATACTATTGGATTCATCCTATCCCCCCCTCCCTGCTTTTTTCCAGGACCCCACTATGTAGCTCTGACTGGTCTGACACTCACTATGCAAGCCATGATGACCTCGAACACATAGAGATCCAGGTACCTCTGGCCCTGAGTGCTGGGATTAAAGGCACACACTGCCATGCCCAGCCTAGACTTCATTCTTGTTTGTTTGTTTGTTTGTTTTGTTTTTCGAGACAGGGTTTCTCTGTGTAGCTTTGGTGCCTGTCCTGGACTAGTTCTTGTAGACCAAGATGGCCTCGAACTCACAAAGATCTGCCTGCCTCTGCCTCCCAAGTGCTGGGATTAAAGGTGTGTGCCATCAGTACCCAAAGACTCCATTCTTTTTAAAGAAAAAGAAAGATGGGGCTAGGGAGATAGCTCAGTCAGTTGATGGAAACTTGGGTCTGTTAGTGCAGTTAGTGGAAGTTTGATGGTATGTTAGTGCATCTTAAAAGTATTTTTGTTACATCGTACCCCTTCAACATTCTGTTCATTAGGAAAAGTTTCTAAGACTACCCCACACTCAAGGGAAATGAGAAAGAATTGAGATTTACTTCCTGGCATATCAAGAACATTGTGGATCAGTATGAATTGAAGAATACCTATAATGGAAGCACTCGGGCTACTGAGCAGGGAGGATCCAAGCTGAAGATCAGAAACTTCATAATGAACTCTGTCTCAAACAAACAATGTGAAGACATATATTAAAATAAATGCACTAATTGCTAAAAAAAAAAAAAAGTATTTTCCTAATAGTCACAGGGATGGATATTGGTCAAACACAGGGCTGGGTAGTGAGTGACAATTAGGGGTCTAAAGATAGCCCAAGATAATTTAGCTCTTGACCTGCAACATCCAGGCTATCTACAATCACAGAAGTTCTAATCTGTTTTTCAGCCTTCAAACTTTTTTTTTCATTTAAATACTGCCTGGCCCATTATCTCCAGCCCCTTATTGGCTAACTCTCACATATTATTTTAGCCCATCTCCATTAATGTGTATTGCCACTTGAGTTGTGGCTTACCGGCATGAGTCTAACCAGTGTCCATCTTGTGCTGGAGAAGCATGGCGTCTGCTCCACTGCCTTCTCTCTCACAGCATTCCCTTCTATC